>JAIPUU010000613.1:0-26843 GCA_020466095.1 Chlorops oryzae
ACGCCTTTATAAGGCCCGATTTTCAGAAAACATATTTCTAGCACTCTCAGCATAATGATTTTTGCATGTTCTAAAGCGTTTATATTTACTTCACAAAGCAACAAAATTGCGTCGATTATGTAGCTGAGTGAATAGTTATCGTCCAACAAAGTCTACAGAAGTAAAAACAACGTGCTTGATATAATTTTGCGTGAGAAGAGGAACAGTTTTTCTAAAAGTTGTTGATAATTTTGTAAAGTCCTGATGCCCATACCAAAAGTCGGACATTATTCAAATTAGAAAGGATGGAAACAGCCCCTGGCAATGCTGTATTCCAAATAAAACGTAAAATTATATTGAGTGACTTTAAAAAGGCATACAATAGTCACCTTGCAACTGGTTCTTTAAAAAAAATTTTTCTTGGAGGCCTTAATGGACCTTAATATAATATACCAAGCACTTAAAAACAATGAGAAAGAAGGCTTCTCACTGCAATGGGCAGCAAGTTAACAAAATTAGAATCGATAATGCATTGTACCTGCACTTGAATATACAACTTTGAGTTTGTAACGGACGCTAGACTTGGGCGTGGATTGGCAAGTGACCAAGTTCCTTTAGATTCAGGCGGTTCTGCACTCCTAGCTATGCTTCAACCAGCTCAAGGAAAGACGGGTAGGTTAACGCCCTATCTGAAGGAATAGCACCAGCATATAATTAAAGTTGGTGCAGAACATTTTTTTCTTTTGTTTTTCTAGTAGGTTAAGAAGTAGATAAAAGGAAATAATAAAAAAAACCAAACGTGAACCAGCGCAAGAAAGAAAAAAAAAATGTAGCGAAGGAGCGCGGAGGAGTTACCAAAAGTATCATGCCAAATGTTCGGAGGAGAGATCGGGGTGTTATTCTCTCTCCTCTGTCTTTACCCACCCTACCAGCAAGCGATCTTCCAGTTATATCTTCGCTTGCCCTCCTAGTACTCAGATACTAGGTTTAATTACAAATTCTAGCCATCATCATCTCCCGCGAACAATCCAATTCAATTTAGCAATACATTATCAATTTAAATTCAATTTACATTTTATTCCAAAGAAAAAAAAACATATATATTTTTTTTTACTAATTTTCGACTAACAGTTAACTTTTTCTTAAATTACTAAGTGCATAAATCGTTCTCCGAGGAAACAGAGAAACCGCGAAGTTAAAAGCGTTCTGCGACCAACAATTTCAAGAAGATAAGTTTAGATTTATTTCAGAGGATTATTGAATCAGCTAAAACAAAAGGGTGATTCTAAATACTCGTCGTTAATCTCAGCCATTCATGTAGGCGTATTTATGAACGCAAAACGAAGAGATAAACAGAGTTCTTAAACAGCAACAACAAAAAAAATTAAACTAAATTGTCAATTCTTCAATTTCATTTGACTTTTCGATGTGCTCACAAAAAAAAATTCTAATTCAAAGAAAGATTTCAAAAAAAAAATTATTCATTCACCACCCTTTCAATTTGATTTCATATTCGAAATCTTAACTGCGGAACAACCTTAGTGCCGCACGAAGGTGCCTTGCTGCATTCTGTAGGGTGCAAATATCGCAACCGAAAGCAAATCTCTTCCATTAGAGGACATTCTGCATCAAGGTGACCTGCTGTGCACGAAGGTGGTTGCGCAGGTTGTGCATTGGGTCTTATTGGTATATATGTATATATATATATTTAGCTAAAAGTATAATTCATTGGTAAGTTCGTAAGGCAAATCAAAATTCGGGTTCAACAGTTAGAGGCACTCACCGCCATTCTCCGCGTCCACCGTCGACGACAGGCCTGTTGTCTCGCTGGCTCCGAAGAGAGTCTGTAAATCCGGCGCGCTCACTAAACACCCTTCTGTTAAAATAAGAATTTAATCAACCATACTCCACGAATAAATAGAAATAAAAGCATTTTTTTGTTTTCCTCTTTTTTTTTTCTTTTGCTGTTCGAATTTACGCAATTAGATTGTAAACGAATGTAATCAACGAGCAACAAAAAATTTAGCTTTTGTTAGCCACGTTAAGTCTGCAACCACGTAATAGACATTTGTTTAGGCTCAAAATACTTCTGATCCGAGATCAGTGCGTCGACACACGCAACAAGCAAACAAAAATGAAATTTTTATCGCAACGGTTGATGCACTTTTACACTATTATGTACTATATATATGAAAGCCAAATTTGTCGACTTTTCTCCTTTTTTCTTTTTTTTTTTTCTTTTCTTTTAGATCCGGAAATGGATTTGCTTTGGTTACAAAAGATTTATCAAAAAGAAAAAAACTATATTGAAAACGGTGGCAAAAGCAAAAAAAAAAAAAACTACGAGCGACCAATGTAAAACTCAAATATGCATGGAGCGGAGGATGAACAAAGCGTCCGCTGCTGCGAAGATTAGAGGGGCGTCGACTGACGTTCAGCAGTAGTTTTGGCTGTTCCGAAGAGTCAATATCTTTTCCCTCGTCGTCTCTATTCCTCTGACCATGCTGAATTTTAAGATCGGCGCCTTGTTCCGTTTCTAGGATTGTTAATCCGTCCGGTGGAGATCAATCGCTGTATCGTTGACGACGAAATTAGCTGAAGAGAGTGGCGCGACCCTTTTTGATTTAATAAAAATGAACTTTTAAACTTTTGTATTTGAACAAATAGATAATTTTTGCGCTTTATTAGCGGCTCAGTGATTTTGGATGCGTCCACTCTCTTTCAAATCCAATGGAAAAAGGAAGTTTCGTATAGATGTTTGACTATTTTTCTAGTCCGTCAGTGGGAAAGGGATAGCAATTGAGATTTCGTCAAGATTGACAGCTGGAAGTAGGCAGAGTCGCATTTGCAACGAATATTTAGCTTATTACGGGGGGTTTGCACCTGAGCAACTTTGGCAAGGCTCATGTAAATAGTTCCCTCACAACACAGGTTCTTCTTAAGATACATTGCAAAGAAGAAGCTGAAATACAGGAAGAATTTACATGAGCCAAATATCTTTGGCATGGTAAGTCCCTAGCTCATTGTGATTCATGTCCTCCAACACGTATAGGGAGTTCCCGCATTTCGCCTTCACCCGCGCTTTTAAACCGACAGGTGCTAATTTCGCGTTATAATATTTTAAAAAATTGCTTTGCGCAAAATTTCTTCTTATGACGATATCGCCTACATTGAAACTTCGTGGCCTTGTGCGCAAGTTATACGTACGCACATTTTTGTTGTAGCTTGCTTCAATCTTTGATTGGATTGTTTTTCTTAGAAGTGCAAAGCGGTCAGGCCTTTTTAATTCGAATCCGGTTTCGGTTAATAAGCCTAAATTTTTGAGCAGTCGGTAATCTTTGCCGTGGGTAATCATAGTTTGACCGAAAACTATCTCATATGGAGATTTTCCGATAGTCGAGTGCAAGCCGTTTCTTAAGGAGCTGTTAATGGCGCTTATATACTCATCCCAGTCTCGTTGATCCTTGCGTAAAAATGATCTGAGAGCTTCGTTAATCGAACGGTTGACTCTTTCGGATGCGTTTGCTTGTGGTGAATAGACACCAGTGAACGTGTGTTTTACGCCGAATTTGGAGAAGAATGCCTGAAGGTCTTTGCTTTTGAATTGACTGCCGTTATCTGTGATAACCATTTCTGGGACACCAAAGCAGTCAAATACACTCTCTCTAAGAAATGCGATGATCGTTTTTGATACTAAACTTCTCAAAGGCTTCAAGAAGGTGAATTTCGAATAATGGTCCAGAATAATCAATATGCCTATGTTCCCCTTCTTGGATCGCGGGAATGGTCCAATTAAGTCCATGTATAGGCGCTGGAAGGGACGTTCGGATTTCGCCATTGCTCCCATTGGTGGTTTAAGTGACTGGGTGGGTGTCTTAGAAGTTTTGCACAGCTCACACTGACGGATGTAACTACGCACTTGGGATACCATACCAGGCCAGTAAAAATGTCGTCGGAGACGCTCCACGGTTTTTGCGATGCCCCCATGCGCGGCATTGGGAATATTGTGCGCTGCATAAATTGCGCCTTCTTGGAGCCCCTCGGGAACCCACAGCTTCCAGCAGTCGGTTCGGATTTCTTCATTAGATGGGAACTCTGACCTATAATAGATGAATTTGTCAACAATCTTAAAATCAGGAAGATTTTCCTCGCTCAATTTCTCTCTAAGAACCCTATATTCATCCGAATCGAAAAATGGAGAATCTAAGTCTTTTTCCGGTAAAACTTCTACATCTATTGCTTCACAAGTCAGGTTTTCTTCGAAAGCTCTGGAAAGAGTATCAGGCACCACATTATCTTTCCCTTTTCGATGCTCTATATGAAAGTCCATTCCTTGCAACTTAAGTGCCCATCGTGCTAATCGGCCTGTAAGATCTTTTTTGGCTCATCAGCCATTTGAGGCTTGCATGATCTGTTATGACCGTAAATTTATGTCCCTCGATATACGGCCGAAATTTTTTTATGGCCAAATATACTGCAAAGCACTCTAGTTCAGACACGGAGTAGTTACGTTGCGTTTTGTTAAGTTTTTGCGACATAAACGCAATGGGCCGCTCAGTGCCATCACAATCAGTTTGCGCTAGGACAGCTCCTACTCCGTGCTGACTAGCATCGCATTGGACAATAAATTCGCGATCATAATCGGGATATACAAGCAAAGGAGCAGATGAGAGTTTATCTTTGAGTGATCTGAAAGCTTTTTCCGCTAGAGGATTCCATTCAAAATTTTTTCCTTTCTTCGACAGAAGTTCGGTTAGGTGGAAGGTACACGTGGAAAAATCCTCAATAAATCGCCTGTACCAACCTGTCATTCCCAAAAATTGCCGAAGTTGGCGAACAGTTTTTGGGATTGGAAACTCAGTGATGGCTTTAACCTTCTCTGGATCAGCCTTCAAAGTGCCTTCACCGATTATATGCCCCAAATAGCTGACTTCTTTCATACCAAACAGCTTTTATCAATATTAATCGTGAGGCCTGCTTTTCTCAAACGAGCTGCTACCTCAGATAAATGGACGATATGATCTTCAAACGAAGATGACAGTATTAGTAAATCGTCTAGGTACACGAATACATGGCTTTTCATTTGGTAAGGTATGACTTTGTCCATGAGGCGGCACATTGTTTGTGGCGCGTTGCAAAGCCCAAAAGGCATTCTCGTATACTGGTATAGGGGGCGCCCTGGTATTGTGAATGCGGTTTTTGGTTTGGACTCGTCATCTAGGCTAATTTGCCAAAAGGCATCCTTGATATCCACTTTAGAGATCCATCGAACAGGCGGCAGACGAGAAACCAGGCCGTCAATATTGGGCATTGGGTATGCGTCTTTGATAGTTACACCATTCAGCTTTCTAGAGTCCAGACAGAAACGTATTTTTCCCGGTTTAACAATAAGGACACCGGGAGAAGACCAAGGAGAGTTTTCAGACTCTTCAATCACTCCTAATTCCAGCATACGATCGATTTCCGTAACTAATAATTTTTCCCTTGCAGGCGAGATAGGATAAAATTTTTGTTTTATGGGCTTTGCATCGCCAGTATCTATTCGATGCTGTACTAAAGAAGTTAGGCCTAGGCCTTCGTTTTTTGAAGAAGGGAAAGAAGCAATTATAGCGTTAAGCTTTTGGCGTTGTAATTAGTCATATCAAGCCTATTTGATTCGTTTGGATCTACTAAAATACTATGTATGGATTCTTTCACTATAGTAAGCCCGAAAAGCTTAAAGAAATCGCACCCGCAAATTACATTTTGCTCAAAACTAGGAATTACTAAAAATTGCATGTCCTTACTTAAAGAATTGAAACGCACCCTGATGGTTATTGAACCTAAGACTTTTTGGAACTGTCCATCGGCAGTTTTAACCCTAACGCCACATTTATTGAGGGAATTTTCTTTTAATACTTCTTGAGCCAGTGACCCGCCTATGCAGCTGGCAGTAGCACCGCTATCTAGCAGAGCTAGGTACGGTTTGTCGCCAATGGAAACGGTTGTGTGTGGACGATTATCAAATTTAGGAGAATCTATGGATGATATAATACAATTTCGCGTGGATTTCACTCGTTTCCAGAAGTTTGCCGCTCGAACTTTCGAGTGATTCTTGCAGGGAGATTCGGCGAATATTCGTCGACGAGCTTCTAAATATTCGGCAAGTCGAACATGATACGGACGGATTGGAGTTGTTGTATGGATACTGGAACTATTTGGGCTAGTCAGGGAAGGAGGTGTTGGAAGAGTAGTGTTTATTCGGACTCCGGCTTTGCAGGATGTTCGTTGGCCTGCTGACGAACACCCGCACAGAAGTTTCCCGGTTTTCCGGTACAATTAGCGTTTGCACAAAAAGGGTAAATATTGGCCCGGAGCACCACAGCTAAAGCAGCGTATTTGGAGGGGCTTAGGGCAATCTTTGTATCTATGACCTTTTTCTGCACAATTGTGACAAGTCCATTTTTCATTAAATTGCGTTTTTTACCTCGCTTATGAGCTCTGGGCACTCTACGGCAACTAGGGAATTCTGACTTTCATTTGAAGCTATTTCGGACACATATTTATTTGGGTTTTTCGGGCGACTAGCGGACGAAAATTCATCGCAAAATCTTTCATGTTTCTTTGCCTCTCGCCGGAGTTCGGCCAGCGAATAAATGGGAACATGCAGCAGCTCGTGCCGCAACTCTGGTTTGAGATTGTGACTGATAGTATCTACCAGATCCTCTTCGGTCATCGCAACTTTGAGTCTGTCACACATCCGATGGATGACTTCGACGAAGTCGTCAAATGTTTCGTTAGACTTTTGTTTTCGACCCATTATTTCTTTTTTTATTTCATGATCGGTAGTCAATACCTTATATTGTTTCCGTAAGGCTTCGCATAAGGCGAACCATTCGAGATTATCCTCCTGGCGATGGTATCGCCATAGCCATTCTTGGGCTCTACCAGTAAAGAGCAAGTGTGCATGCTTGCACAATAAATCGAAATCACCGTTTAGGTGGTCAGCAGTGAGAACGTTGGCTCGATAAATGAACTCATCTATCGAAATTTCATCCTTTCCTCCACTGAATTTTAGATGCCAATTGCGGATAAGGTTTGAAACCTTTTCGCTAGAGTTAGGATCTAATCGTCTCTGGAGAGAGAGACCAACATTCGAGTCCCTGACATTTGGTTGATCCGACCTTTCATCCTCAGATGGGTGTGGATTTACTGGCGATTGTCTCATATTGTATCTGCTAGCATGTTCAGTATGGTTCGTACTTCGAAAGCAGTTGCCCATCTGCTGACTTAGGCATTGAAGTATTTCTTTTTTAAAAGCGTCGAGCGATGTTGCTATTATTTCCTGAACTTTCAGGCTAGGTATCGAGAACTCAGCTTCACTTAGTTTGTGCTTGCTCGTTTCGTCGATATTCGGGTCGGGAACAGACAGGCGGCGCTCACCCTTATTAGGAGTTCTGCGGCCAAGCGCTTTTGTCGTTTGCCTAGTGTGGGGTTTCCCGATAGTATTTTCATATTTCTTGGCCTTAGCACCAGTTCCTACGTATCTCTTCGGTTTTGCAGTATCAGAGGTTTTGCTGCTAGGGGTTCTAAGCGTAGGGGGCTCCACATTCAAAACCGACATACTGCACTCCTGTTGACATACTGGACACACACAATTGTTTTCTAGCCAAGAGCGTAAACAATCCGTATGAAAATAATGATGGCAGCGGGTTTCTACCTTAGAGTCGGCGTTTTGCAACACGTTGCTACATACGCCGCAAAAAGTATTGTCAAATGATACAGGGTTCTGTTCTAACGACATTGCAGAAATAAAAATAGACAAAAAAAATATCAATCGTTAATTGTTCGCTTGGATTTGAGTTGACGGCTAGAAATGAAACATTTGGTCATAATACATGGGCAACCAATAAAGAAAAGGGCGAAAGAGGGGTGAAACAAGCAAAGATAGTTAAATTAGAGGAGGAAGAAAATTAGAAATAATCGGTTCCTTATCTTGAGTACTACTCCGAAATAATATCCATAGTAAAAAATCTCGAAAGAAAGGAATCCATATGTAGCAACGGATTACCTTTGGTGCAGCCTCCCAGACAACTAAGTGGCTGAAGTCCTAAAGGCAATTGAGAAGCAGACAAAAAAAAACAAATAAATATTTTCCCTTAGGTCAGTTTTCGAAGCAATCCCAAAAACTGCCAGTCCATTCAGGAATATTTTATAATCTTCGGTAATACGAGAGTAAAGGTGAAAGATAGAGAGTAATAGGATAGTTTGTTGTGAATGAAATTGAAGCTACATAGGGATCTCGTCATCAGTGGTGTTGAAATCCAAATTTTTCCGAGCATTCTAGATCCGATTTCGTCTTTTAGATTAGGATCATGACAGAGATCGCCCCACGTTGGGCGCCATAATTATATGTAACGGACGCTAGACTTGGGCGTGGATTGGCAAGTGACCAAGTTCCTTTAGATTCAGGCGGTTCTGCACTCCTAGCTATGCTTCAACCAGCTCAAGGAAAGACGGGGTAGGTTAACGCCCTATCTGAAGGAATAGCACCAGCATATAACTAAAGTTGGTGCAGAACATTTTTTTCTTTTGTTTTTCTAGTAGGTTAAGAAGTAGATAAAAGGAAATAATAAAAAAAACCAAACGTGAACCAGCGCAAGAAAGAAAAAAAAAATGTAGCGAAGGAGCGTGGAGGAGTTACCAAAAGTATCATGCCAAATGTTCGGAGGAGAGATCGGGGTGTTATTCTCTCTCCTCTGTCTTTACCCACCCTACCAGCAAGCGATCTTCCAGTTATATCTACGCTTGCCCTCCTAGTACTCAGATACTAGGTTTAATTACAAATTCTAGCCATCATCATCTCCCGCGAACAATCCAATTCAATTTAGCAATACATTATCAATTTAAATTCAATTCAAATTTTATTCCAAAGAAAAAAAAACATATATATATTTTTTTTGTTTTTACTAATTTTCGACTAACAGTTAACTTTTTCTTAAATTACTAAGTGCATAAATCGTTCTCCGAGGAAACAGAGAAACCGCGAAGTTAAAAGCGTTCCGCGACCAACAATTTCAAGAAGATAAGTTTAGATTTATTTCAGAGGCACAAGGCTGAGCTCGAACAAGAATAGGCTAACGTACGCGTTTAATTTTTGAATCAGCTAAAACAAAAGGGTGATTCTAAATACTCGTCGTTAATCTCAGCCATTCATGTAGGCGTATTTATGAACGCAAAACGAAGAGATAAACAGAGTTCTTAAACAGCAACAACAAAAAAAATTAAACTAAATTGTCAATTCTTCAATTTCATTTGACTTTTCGATGTGCTCACAAAAAAAAAATTCTAATTCAAAGAAAGATTTCAAAAAAAAAATTATTCATTCACCACCCTTTCAATTTGATTTCATATTCGAAATCTTAACTGCGGAACAACCTTAGTGCCGCACGAAGGTGCCTTGCTGCATTCTGTAGGGTGCAAATATCGCAACCGAAAGCAAATCTCTTCCATTAGAGGACATTCTGCATCAAGGTGACCTGCTGTGCACGAAGGTGGTTGCGCAGGTTGTGCTTTGGGTCTTATTGGTATATATGTATATATATATATTTAGCTAAAAGTATAATTCATTGGTAAGTTCGTAAGGCAAATCAAAATTCGGGTTCAACAGTTAGAGGCACTCACCGCCATTCTCCGCGTCCACCGTCGACGACAGGCCTGTTGTCTCGCTGGCTCCGAAGAGAGTCTGTAAATCCGGCGCGCTCACTAAACACCCTTCTGTTAAAATAAGAATTTAATCAACCTTACTCCACCAATAAATAGAAATAAAAGCATTTTTTTTGTTTTCCTCTTTTTTTTTTTGCTGTTCGAATTTACGCAACTAGATTGTAAACGAAGGTAATCAACGAGCAACAAAAAAATTTAGCTTTTGTTAGCCACGTTAAGTCTGCAACCACGTAATAGACATTTGTTTAGGCTCAAAATACTTCTGATCCGAGATCAGTGCGTCGACACACGCAACAAGCAAACAAAAATGAAATTTTTATCGCAACGGTTGATGCACTTTTACACTATTATGTACTATATATATGAAAGCCAAATTTGTCGACTTTTCTCCTTTTTTCTTTTTTTTTTCTTTTCTTTTAGATCCGGAAATGGATTTGCTTTGGTTACAAAAGATTTATCAAAAGAAAAAAAACTATATTGAAAACGGTGGCAAAAGCAAAAAAAAAAAAACTACGAGCGACCAATGTAAAACTCAAATATGCATGGAGCGGAGGATGAACAAAGCGTCCGCTGCTGCGAAGATTAGAGGGGCGTCGACTGACGTTCAGCAGTAGTTTTTGGCTGTTCCGAAGAGTCAATATCTTTTCCCTCGTCGTCTCTATTCCTCTGACCATGCTGAATTTTAAGATCGGCGCCTTGTTCCGTTTCTAGGATTGTTAATCCGTCCGGTGGAGATCAATCGCTGTATCGTTGACGACGAAATTAGCTGAAGAGAGTGGCGCGACCCTTTTTGAATTTAATAAAAATGAACTTTTAAACTTTTGTATTTGAACAAATAGATAATTTTTGCGCTTTATTAGCGGCTCAGTGATTTTGGATGCGTCCACTCTCTTTCAAATCCAATGGAAAAAGGAAGTTTCGTATAGATGTTTGACTATTTTTCTAGTCCGTCAGTGGGAAAGGGATAGCAATTGAGATTTCGTCAAGATTGACAGCTGGAAGTAGGCAGAGTCGCATTTGCAACGAATATTTAGCTTATTACGGGGGGTTTGCACCTGAGCAACTTTGGCAAGGCTCATGTAAATAGTTCCCTCACAAGTTTTAAAAATATTATTTTACATAAGAAGAGCTGGGAAGAGTATTTATTTAAATTTTTGGTCTCAAACAATATTTACAATGAAATCAAATAAAAATTTTATCTCTTTCTTTAATTGTTCGCACGTTTTTAAAAGCAATCAGAATTGGGCCTTATTAAGACATGGGGTTCCTAATATGGCAAAAAAAAGGACAATTTATAAAATGTCTCAACTGAATACATTTCAAACACTTTTTTGTACTTTTTTTTTACATTTTCGGATAAATAAGGTTAAATAAAAGTGATTTAAGATCCAAACTCTCTTTAAGTTTAACCAATTTCCGACTTTCCAACGTCTTTATCACGCCTTTGTGAATACCCCTATAGTTTTAAAAATTCACATTTCCCCCTTTTTGCCTTATCCCCGAAAATGGGGAAATATCCATTATCTAGCAGCACTTTAATTGATGAAACCGTTTTTTCCGACACGAATTGACAAAGAAATAAAAATATAGTGCGTGAAAAGACAAATGACGAACAAAACCTGGAAACCATTCTTTTAAGATTCAATAAACTAAAAAATCGCAAAGTGCAATTATATTAAATTTGATTGAATATCATTGTTTTTTCGATTGTCATTTATTTTTTCTCCTTTTTAATTTTTTTCAACAAAAACAAAATGCGTGGGGGGCAAATCCCCCTCTTGCCCCTATGGTTGCTACGGCACTGTTGTTGAGCATTATACTTGAACGACCTGCACAATACTCTACCTGGTGGTATTAGATTTGGTGATTTAGCTGTTAAAGTACTTCTGTATGCTGATGACTTAGTTATTCTTGCTAGCCCGGAAAGTGAACTGCAATTAATGATAAATTCGTTGCATAATTATTGTAGTCAATGGTGTCTTAACATTAATTTATCCAAGTCGGAGATTCTTATTTTTAGAAATGGCCCTCGCATATCAAACAATCTAGCTTGGTATTATGGCAATGATAAAATTGAAATTGTAAACGAGTACAAATATCTGGGAGTAATTTTAACCTTTAACTTGTCATACAATAAGCATCTCGATGCTAAGCTAACATCTTCAAAAACAGCAATTAACGCTTCTTGGTTAAGTTACATTAATAACCGCGAAATTAAATTATGCAACAAACTCAAAATTTTCGACTCAGCCGCGAAGTCAATCATGTTTTATGGTGCACAAGTGTGGGGATTTGATCGTTTTGTGCAGGTGGAGAAATTGTTCCGGTTTTTCATGAAAAAAATATTTTATTAGCCAAATAGCACACCAATCTATGTGTTACATTTGCCTACCAACCTAATTAACAGGTTGGCTGATAAGTCCCCGGTCTAACAAAGAAAAACAAATTTTTTTGTCAAAATTCGTTTTTATTATTCAACATAGTTCCCTTCAAGAGCGATACAACGATTTTAACGACCTTCCAATTTTTTGATACCATTTTGGTAGTACTCCTTCGGTTTTGCCTCAAAATAGGCCTCAGTTTCGGCGAGCACCTCTTCATTGCAGCCAAATTTTTTCCCTGCGAGCATCCTTTTGAGGTCTGAGAACAAGAAAAATTCGCTGGGGCCAGATCTGGAGAATACGGTGGGTGGGGAAGCAATTCGAAGCCTAATTCATGAATTTTTGCCATCGTTCTCAATGACTTGTGGCACGGTGCGTTGTCTTGGTGGAACAACACTTTTTTCTTCTTCATATGGGGCCGTTTTGCCGCGATTTCGACCTTCAAACGCTCTAATAAACGGTCCACTCAGCCGACTGTCGATTGGACTCAGGAGTGTAGTGATAGAGCCATGTTTCATCCATTGTCACATATCGACGCAAAAACTCGGGTTTTTGGTCAAATGTGAGCTCGCGCGGCACCCATTTTTCACAGAGCTTTTTCATATCCAAATATTGATGAATGATATGACCAACACGTTCCTTTGATATCTTAAAGGCCTCTGCTATCTCGATCAACTTCAATTTACGGTCATTCAAAATCATTTTGTGAATTTTTTTGATGTTTTCGTCGGTAACCACCTCTTTCGGGCGTACACTGCGTTCACCGTCCTCCGTGCTCATTTCACCACGCTTGAATTTTGCATACCAATCAATTATTGTTGATTTTCCTGGGGCAGAGTCCGGAAACTCATTATCAAGCCAAGTTTTTGCTTCCACTGTATTTTTTCCCTTCAGAAAACAGTATTTGATCAAAACACGAAATTCCTTTTTTTCCATTTTTTTCACAATAACAAAAGTTGCTTCACAAAAGACGCCCTATCTTACAAACTAATTGACTTACAAACGTCAAATTTTGACACGAATCATTTGAAGGTTGCTACCATATAAAAATAATATGCATTTAATACTAGCGACGCCATCTATGTGTCAGACTGGGGACTTATCAGCCAACCTGTTAGCATCTACTCCAATGAGCTACTCCTTGTATTCCCTTCTTTCGACTCTTTCAATGACGTTTAGAGTCCCAAAATGAACACAAGAATATTTCTATTTTCAGACCATTTTTAAATATTTACTAATAAATCATCACGGTAATAACAACAATAAAGACTATCGACAATTTGGAATCATTATGCTATTTAAAGAAATAGTTAATATTCGCCTACAAATAACACTATATATAAATATATACTACACGTACAAAATTTCTGAACAAAAAAAAATACTGTCTTAAAGATACCTTTGAACGTCTTTTGCGCTAAATATTTATTTTTCTAAAGAGCGCATAAATCAAAATAGAAAACGATGAAAGAGTAAAGTAGTCATATCATTTCTAGTAATAACCCATGCATTGAATTCCCAATAAATGAGATTTTAAGAGAAATCAAAAAAAATCGCGCTTCGACTAAGAACCAGCAAAAATCGCAATTAAGTGACCAAACAAAAAGAAAAAATTATGATAATTTACTCTATGTACTGATTACGCACAAAAAGTGACCAAACGATTTTTGTTCTTGTAGCCCTTCGTGAGCAAAAACTAAAGAAAAGCGGAACAAAATGCAAAAAGAATAGCAGAGCAATATTTGAATAGAAAAAAAATGATCTCACGCGTGTACGAATAAAATAATGTAACAGGTTGGCTGATAAGTTCCGGTCTAACAAAGAAAAATACATTTTTTTGTCAAAATTCGTTTTTTATGATTCAACATAGTTCCCTTCAAGAGCGATACAACGATTATAACGACCTTCCAATTTTTTGATACCATTTTGGTAGTACTCCTTCGGTTTTGCCTCAAAATAGGCCTCAATTTCGGCGATCACCTCTTCATTGCAGCCAAATTTGTTCCCTGCGAGCATCCTTTTGAGGTCTGAGAACATGAAAAAGTCGCTGGGGGCCAGATCTGGAGAATACGGTGGGTGGGGAAGCAATTCGAAGCCTAATTCATGAATTTTTGCCATCGTTCTCAATGACTTGTGGCACGGTGCGTTGTCTTGGTGGAACAACACTTTTTTCTTCTTCATATGGGGCCGTTTTGCCGCGATTTCGACCTTCAAACGCTCCAATAACGACATATAATAGTCACTGTTGATGGTTTTTCCCTTCTCAAGATAATCGATAAAAATTATTCCATGGCCATCCCAAAAAACAGAGGCCATTACTTTGCCAGCGGACTTTTGAGTCTTTCCACGCTTCGGAGACGGTTCACCGATCGCTGTCCACTCAGCCGACTGTCGATTGGACTCAGGAGTGTAGTGATAGAGCCATGTTTCATCCATTGTCACATATCGACGCAAAAACTCGGGTGTATTGCGAGTTAACAGCTGCAAACACCGCTCAGAATCATCAACACGTTGTTGTTTTTGGTCAAATGTGAGCTCGCGCGGCACCCATTTTGCACAGAGCTTTTTCATATCCAAATATTGATGAATGATATGACCAACACGTTCCTTTGATATCTTTAAGGCCTCTGCTATCTCGATCAACTTCATTTTACGGTCATTCAAAATCATTTTGTGAATTTTTTTTGATGTTTTCGTCGGTAACCACCTCTTTCGGGCGTCCACTGCGTTCACCGTCCTCCGTGCTCATTTCACCACGCTTGAATTTTGCATACCAATCAATTATTGTTGATTTTCCTGGGGCAGAGTCCGGAAACTCATTATCAAGCCAAGTTTTTGCTTCCGCTGTATTTTTTCCCTTCAGAAAACAGTATTTTATCAAAACACGAAATTCCTTTTTTTCCATTTTTTTCACAATAACAAAAGTTGCTTCACAAAAGACGCTCTATCTCACAAACTAATTGACTTACAGACGTCAAATTTTGACACGAATCATTTGAAGGTTGCCACTATATAAAAATAATATGCATTTAATACTAGCGACGACCATCTATGTGTCAGACCGGGGACTTATCAGCCAACCGTTATATGAAACTATGTCTTTTTTTGTGCATTGAAAGAAACAAAAATTAATTTTTCCCGTTACTTTAGAAATTGCATAAAAAGCATTTTTATTTTCAACAGAAAAAATAAAAATCCGAAAATAACTTATTTTCGGACTTTTAAATAAAAGTTGCAAAATAACAGTTAAATGGGACTGAAAAAATAAAAATCTTTAATAACTGTTATTTTTGGCTCGAAAAATAAAAATCTCTTTTTAAGACTTTCATTCTAATTTTTTCTTTTCAGTTGAAAAACAACTGTTTTAGTTGGATTTTAGGATTTTTATTTAATATCATCACGGATTTCGACAGTTAGTTTCAATGCGATCCCTTCCATATATTAATCTTCAGCCTCCGATGTCTTGAAAGTAATGATTTTTTTGCCTCTCTTTTTTCCATAACAGTTATTTACGATCCCTGAAATAACTCTATTTAAATCAAACAAATAAGAATGCTTTAGTTAGGTAAACCCGACACTACAAACCCGCATTAGTGCACTTTTTACTTCACTAACACTATCTATTTAGGGCCAATATTACCAAGCATATTTAAAAAATTTTTAAAATTAAAATTTAAATTTTTTTAAAATAAATTTCATTTTTAATATCGTATTTTTTTAAGCATTGAAATATACGGCAGCACCGTCTACTTCCAGGGCTGTGAGTACATTTGACAGCTGATTAGATCGTTATTTTTAAAAACGGATTCTATAAAGAGCCATTCTAACGATTGTTTCGTACTCCTAATTGCTGCGCTGTGACGCCAAAGCATTTAGTCCTGTCTATCGTATTGTGGTATTTGGAAAACTGAATTTTTTTGAAAATTATTTCTTTGAATTTTTCCAAACAGCTGGTTTTTGAAAATCGAGCTCAAATTTGATGTCATATTTAAACGCAGTGCCGAGATGATTTAAAATATTTTTAAAAATTGGAATGGTAAAAACCAAAAGCGGATTTTTAT
This sequence comes from Chlorops oryzae, assembly GCA_020466095.1. Classification (NCBI taxonomy): domain Eukaryota; kingdom Metazoa; phylum Arthropoda; class Insecta; order Diptera; family Chloropidae; genus Chlorops; species Chlorops oryzae. The sequence goes on from JAIPUU010000613.1 coordinate 16,127, forward strand.
TTTAAAAAATTTTTAAATATGCTTGGTAATATTGGCCCTTAGTGATAATGCATTTTTTATATCCACTACCACTTATAATTAGTGGTAGTTAACCAACAAAACTCCACTACTAGAGTTAGTTGCCCAAAACACTCCTTTACCACTAATAGTGAAACAGCAATCCCAAACCACTAAAATTTTAGTGAAAATCCCAGATACAGTCGCCGACAAAAGTCTACGTACGACCCCTATTTCTGCTACCTGTCCAGTTCAAGATCACTTTAACAAAAAGTAATGATGCAGCTCTGTTTGAAATGTATTTTTTTTAAACGAATACCAAAATAAATTAAGTTCCGTTGTAAACTCAAGGAATTATTTACAAATTAACAAAAACAATGCTTTGACATTTTTGCTGTGCATTCGACTTTGCATGACCTATATTTAGTTTAAGTTTAGCCTGCATAAAGAAGGGATCGCTTGCGAAAATGTCTTCAAGAAAAGACATTTCAACGGATGTCAGAAGTTTGGTCGTTAAATTCAGAAATGAGTTTAAAATCTTTCGGGGAAATATCCAAAATTTGGAATTTCAGCAAATCCACGGTCCAAACTATTTTCAACAAGTAAAAAAAAAAATAGTACCGTTCAATCAAAGGCGCGCAGTGGTCATCCAAAAAAATTAAGTCGAAGAAACATTTCATTTATATTGAAAGAAGTGGGTCAAAATCCAAAAGTGCATGCGACTAGCTTAGCCAAAGACATTGGAACAAAATTCCATAAAACCGTTCATTCCAAAGAGCTTTGAACGAAAATAGTTTCTTCAGCAGAACTCCGAGGAAAAAACCACTCATAAGTGAAAAAAATCGGCAGCTTCGGTTAGAGCTCGCTAAAAAATATAGAGATAAGGGAATGGAATTCTGGAAGCGAGTCCTATTTACAGACGAATCTAAGTTTAGTTTGTATGGGAGCGATGGAAGAGCAAGAGTGTGGCGGAAAGCTAATACAGCAATGCACTCTAAGAACTTAGTTCCTACAGTAAAGCATGGTGGTGGTCATGTCATGGTTTGGAGCGCCGTAGCGTCTTCCGGAGTAGGAAACTTAGTCTTCATTGTGGGTAATATGGACCGATATCAATATAAAAGTATATAATGACCAAAACTTGGAAAGCTCGGTCGAAAAATTGCAGCTTGGCGAAGCCTAGATCTTCCAACAAGATAACGACCCAAAGCATACTGCCCACGTCGTAAAAGAATGGCTGTAATATTATGCTCCTCGACAGTTGTATACAACTCCCCAAAGCCCGGACTTAAACGTAATTGAACATGACTGGGAGTTATTGGACCGAAAACTAAGGGAAAAAGGCAACGTAAGCAGCATTTCACAGCTAAAAAGCAGACTCCAAGAAGCTTGGCAGCAAATTACACCCCTAGAGGTTGCAAACCTTGTCTTGCACAGAAAAACTTTTGTGCGTAAATACAACCAATTTTTTAATCAATATAATTTCGTTGTTAAAACTCAGCCTATCACATTTTTGTTATATTAAACAAATCGTTTGGTTGGGATAATTAATGAAAGTATTCACACTCAACAAATATATTCAATCAACGATTTGTTGTATCAACAACCAAAAGTATTCGCGCTCAACAAACATTTTCAATTAACAATTTGTTGTATCAACAACTTAAAGTATTCTCACTCAACAAACATTTTCAACTATTGATTTGTAATATCAACAATCAAAAAAATCAACCAAAAATTTTAAATAAATAAAAGGAAAAACTGCCTCATCTACATATTCCATAATAAAAATTGGAGTCTGTAAAGTCAGTTTACGGACGATAATTATAAATTATAACATCATGATTAATGAACATATGTCAGCTTATTGTTGATTATTTTGTCTCTTCTTGTACGTACGTCCGCATAAAGCTAATGAGAACTTTAGAAAAAATATGTAATGCACTATACTTTCGATTATTGTATAAAAAAAAACTAAGCAGTCAAGGTTTTTTTGACCGGAAATGAATACTTTTGGTTGTTGAAGAACAAATCCTTAATTGAAAATGTTTGTTGAGTGTGAATATTTCATTAATTGATACAACATGAAACGTACGATCAAACGATGGGAAGTTTTGTTATTTGAATACATATGTTATTAACGGTGATTGGATATTGACAAATCAGTCAAACAAAACTATTGTTTACATATAATTCCTATTACAAATATTATGCCGAAATTTGTTATTGAAACACTTAATGGTTTTATAATCAGAATTATGACTTCTGTCAAGCAAAAAGTACATATGCTATGTATGGTAGAAACAATTCCTGGATTTAAGGCGCTTGGACTCCAACGAAGCATAGAAACTGTTTGGAAAAATGTTATATGTCCACTTGCATTTGGTAAGATTACAACAAAAGATAATGCTAGGCACTACACCGTTGCATTAATTGATACTACAAAGACAATTTGGAAGCGTCGAACTGTATTCCGTCGATTTTGAGCCATGCCTTGAATCAACAATTTGCTCTATATGATAGTTTAACAAATCCTTAAAAAAAATTGAAAAAACAGATTTTTTTTTTTTGCTTGACATAATTTCATTAATTCTGATTACAACAAAACAATCAAACAAAGTTTTGTCTATTTGAATACTTTTGGTAATTTAAATAATGACAAATCATGTCAAACGAAGAACTAATTGTCGTTAAAAATTCCTATTACAAAATTTTGCCTATTGAAATTTAGTTACTTCGAAAATATCATGTGCTTTTAGATAACTGTCAAGAGGTATATGATGACAATCTGTAAAACAGCTGGTTTAAACAGATGTTCATGGCACTGTTGGAGAAACAATTCAATACAACCTTACATCAAGTGCGGCTTGGACTCCCAACGAAGCAAGTAACGTTGCTACATTTTTTTGCCTGAACTTTGCAACAAATCTATTGTTTTTGTTTTTTATGAAACAACAAAAGATAAGCTGCCGCACACACCGTTTTTGCATAAAAAAAATCAAAGAAATTGTATGGAAGCTCGAACTGTCATTCCGTCGATGTACTAAAGCCAACCGCATACTGCATCAAAATCGGTCGCACTACATGATCGTTTAACCAATTTAAAAGTAGAAACTTCGTCGAAATAAAGGTAAATGTAAATTTTTGCTTAAAATTGATCAGAAAGTTCATAAATGTATACTCAGATTATTAATATTTAACCATGGAATATTTTCAAATAATATTTGGTTCATAATTTCAAATAACTTATCAATTTTATTGTGAACGAAGAATAATTGTCGTTAGTTTGGCCTAGGGTGACCCTTTTTGTATACCAAAGTAAAGTTGCAATTTAATAAGCTTTCGATAATGTGCTTTAGATAACTGTCAAGATGTATATGATGGCAATCTTAAAACAGCTGGTTTAAACAGCTGTTCATACACTTTAAAAAAAATTCAATACAACCTTACATCAAGTGGGCGATTAAGAAAAAGTAAATTTCTACATTTTTTTTTCCTGAAACTTTGCAACAAATCTATTGTTTTTGTTTTTTATGATCTTCTGAAGATAATTAAATAGTTTTTGCATAAAAAAAATGAAAAAAATTGTATAAGCTATTCATTGTTGTGGTACAAAAGCCAACCGCATACTGGTCAATCGGTCGCACACAGGTGGGTAAAAATTTAAAAGTAGCATAACTTCGTCGAAATAAAGGGTAAATGGAATAAATTTGCTTAAATTGATCAAAGTTTATAAATGTATACTCAGATTTAATATTTAAATGGAATATTTCAAAAAAATTTGGTCTTTTCAAAAAATTATCAAATTTTTTTGAAAAAAATAATATTTTTTTGGCCTAGGGGGACCCTTTTTGTATACCAAAGTAAAGTTCAATTAATAAGCTTTCGATATGATTGCAGTCCCACATAAAATTGTATACATATGCATCTATTTGAGAAAAAAATAGCAATCATTCCCTGAAAAGAGCTATTTTCCCCATAAAACCCTTTTGGGCGACCTCTAAACCCCTTTCAAAAAATCTGAAAAAATTCTCAAAATGTTTTTAGGCAAACATCTTTCGAATTCCGACTCAACATTTAAACATTTCAACAAAATAAAAAAAAGTGTACGCCCTAGGCTCCATGCTCTAAAATAATATTTTAATCATGTGAATTTGACTGATTACCCTGACAGTGGAGCGTGCTGCCACATTTTGCTATACTTAAAAAAGTTGCATATTGAAAAAGAAATTAAAATAAAAAAATTTTTAATTTAATTTTAAAATTTATTTAAATATTATATGTTTGGTACTATTGGCCCTAAGTTTTATATGACAGCTACAAAAAATGATTCTAAGAGATTTCGTTAACCAAATCTGAGGAAAAGTGTGTGACAGTGATGTTGAAGGTCAATAATCATTTCTTTTTAAGCCAGTTTTCTTTTTGTTTTTGAGCTCAATATTTTTAATTTACTTTAAACAAAGAAGTAGCTGGAACTAACGCAGGCGGTCATTAAGGGATTTAAATCTATTTTAAAATGCATGGAAACTCAGGAAAATAGGCAATCCTAAGGTCATTCAGATTTTGTCTTGACCTGGTTTTTCACTTGCAATTCCAAAAAATAGAATATATGGCAGGTTCTATAAATTTGTTCAAAAGGTAAAATATTCCAAACACATTATAGATGTGGTAAAATTGAAGAGGTGCTTAGGTCGATTTAAGCGAAAATTAAGTTATTTAGTTGCATTAGTAAATGAAGTTTACTTAACCCGTTGAAGTTCTTACGTCGAAAAGCTTTTAGTGCTTTCAAACAGTAAGTATGTTACAGTGGCGGATCCAGGATTTGGGAAAGGGGGGGCGTCCAAAACATTTTGCTAGAGGCAGAAAAATAATTTTTGTTTATTTTAAATACATTTAACAGCTTCATACATTTAATTAAAAAAAAATTTTTTTGTCCACTCTTTGGCCCATATTTATGTACGAGTATGAGTTGAAGTTTTGTGCTCTGAGTTACCATCAAAATGTTCTCTGAGATATTCCAAATAATAGTTCCCAAAACACTCTAATCTATATACATTAAGGTGGGCGCCAAACGTATGGAAAAAATTAAGTTTGTCCAATTCTGTCTGCCAGTGGCAAAATTATGAAGATTAAGCAAAGTTTAGAGGTGGCGCAATGGCCTCAAAGATAGAAAATTTTTATTTTTCATCATTGAAATATCCATAACCGAAGAACTACTTTTCCTAGCTACACGCAATGTTCTTAGACCGAAAAAACATCCATTATCAATCCCACTCTTTTTCAAAAGGGGCAACTTTTTCACCTTAGCCGTGAAACTCTATCTCAAAAATGAAATAGACTTACCATAGAAAAATTGGGAAACATTTTTCTCTTGTCCTCAACGGGGCCAATGCCAATCTGAGAAAGGCGATAATGATGCGGGACTTATTATTTCTCAGCAAGGAAACATTTTCGATTGCTTATCATACTGAGCTACTCTAATAGCTTAAGATAGCACACATTCAAAATTGGTCATATTTCATGTTGCTGGAATTTAACGAAAACAACATTGCTCAAAGCTTGCCTTCTAACATATGATGAAATATGTTACACAACAAGATATTGATGTACATCAAAAAATTTATTAAAATCATTGCAGCTTTTAATTAATTAATAAAAGAAAAATAGCACTACTTATATGAAAATAAATACGATTTAAGTGTTGGAGCATTTTAAGTAGCACAAATGTACAAAAAAGGACCCTTAATAAGCTTGAAAAATATAAAGAAACATAAATTATGTAAGCCTGAGCTATTCGTCGGTCATTTTCGACGTTAAGACGACTAAAGTCTTACTTAAGAAGCACAATGAGACAAGAGCGTTTGAATGGTCTTCCATCCCTGAATATTCACGCAGGAATCGCACTCAGCGAACAAGAAATTCTGCGTGAATTCTTCTTAAAGCCTCGAAAATATACAAATGTTTGAAAGTGCCTCGCTTCAGCATCATTGTTTTAAAATTTCAATAAAAATATAATTCGTGCCTTAAAACAACTAATGATTTTCTAATTGATTTAACATTAAATCAAAATTTTTCACTGAAAAATAGTATACTGAGGCCCGATTTTACAGTGCATACTTAAGGTCTCATTAGCGCTTAAGTAAAGCTTAAGTCTGTAAAGCATTTTAACAGTAAAAATTTTAAGAGCTCCTTAAATAAGTTTTCAATTTAATTTATTGAAGGAATTTCACTAATTTTACGAATTTTAAAAAAGTATAAACAAAAAATATAGGCTTTTTCAAATGTTTCCTGCCGAAAACAATTTTCGTGAGTTTTGGATAAAAATTGACTGTTAAACCGCTTGACACTTAAGGTGTTCTTAAGTCTTCAAGCTTCCTTAACTTAAGTATGTATATATTTAGTTAATTCTTGATGAAAAATTTATATTGCAAAAACAAAGGCTAGGATATTCTCTTGCTAATGACATGTTAAGTTCTTATCTTGAGTATCAGCGTTTTGAATTTATAGAAAAGATTCTTAAGGGGTTTGGAATTCGACCACTTTCCCGTAAGCAATTTTAGATTCCAAAATTCCGAAGGGGGGTGTCCGGACCCGATATTACCCCCGTGGATCCGCCACTGCTATGTTAAAACAAGTAAGAAAGCTAAAGTCGGTCAAGCCCGACTTTGAAATACCCAGCGTCCCGACAATATGAGCGCACTATGTTTTGCTTCTCCATTTGTGGGCGTGGCAGTGGGCGGTCCACATAAATTATTTTCTTACACCTTTCATTCGCCTTGGTCAACCTATGTTGCGAATTTGAAGCTTCTACGCCTTTTACTTCGGAAGATACGAAAAATCTTTATTTGTGGGCGTGGCAGTGGGCGGGCCACAAAAATTTTTTCCCTACACCTTTCATTTGCCTTGGTCAACCTATGTTGTGATTTTGAAGCTTCTACCCATTTTACCTAGGAAGTTACGAAAAATCTTCATTTGTGGGCGTGGCAGTAGGCGAGCCACATCAAATATATTCCTTCACCTTTCATTCGCCTTGGTCAACCTATGTTGCGAATTTGAAGCTTCTACGCCTTTTACTTCACAAGTTACGATAAGCCCTTATTTGTGGGCTTATTTGTGGGCGTGGCTCGAGCAGGGCGGCGTCCATTTTTTTCCAGGATATGTCCTTTTTGTTGTTTACCAGTACACCAAGTGTCAATGGAATGTGTTGAGTGGTTCGCAAGTTACAAGCATTTTACTGAAAAACAATACATTTATTTGTGGGCGTGGCAGTGGGCGGATGTCTCCCATTTTTACTTAGGATCATACTCGGGCCCCGATATACATGTGTGCCAAATTGCGACTTCTTTGGTTCAGCCATTTCGGAGGAGATCCGATCACGGACGGACGGTGAGACGGACATACGGATGGACAGACGGACATGTCTAAATCGATTCAGTTTTTGATCCTGTTACAAGATTCGCACAAAACTAATATACCCCGCTTGCGCTGGGTATAAAAAGCTTATTTTATAGTGCAATATTTTTAATAAAAAACCAGCTAATTAATTTTTTATGGTAATTTTTTAAATTTATATTTCAATATTTTTTCATGGTACGTAGATAGGTAGCAGTGGCAGCTGATTGCTCACGTAGGCACGACTTGCCCCTTACGATTTAATGTTGCCAGTGGAACTCCGATGTTGGAAAAGGAGATATCCGAAAGCAATGAGCCCATCTTAGCAAGTTCGTCTGCCTCACAATTTCCTTCAATGTCGCTATGTCCCGGTACCCAAAAGATCGATACCATGGAAAGTTCCGCTATCTCGTTAAGAGATACCCGGCATTCATAGACAAGCTTAGATGTGGATTCAACCCCATCAAGGGATTTGACGGCCGCCTGGCTGTCAGTGAAAATGTAAATATTCCTGACAAATATCTCATTACATATGAGCCACCTGGCGGCGTGGTTAATTGGCAGGACCTCTGCTTGAAAAACCATCCATACCACCGCACCACTCCGCCCTGCTCGGTACCCAGGTGGTAAACCTGCGTTCAAAGCAGAGCGAGGGGGTGCGGTAATCGATATCAGTTGGGATAAGGAAGTCTTTTGTCAAGATTTGAGAGTGACCGATGTCGGCTCTCAACCAGCGACAGATGGCATTCAATCGCACAGCGGCGATTTTTGCCTGTTGTCTGATAAGAAGTGATGTTGGGATCCAACAAAGAAGTGTAAATAGTGCCTTGGTAGGTGTAGTCCTAACTTTGTCCAGGGCTAGCAGATAGGAAGATTTCTCCGTAACTGGCCACCAACAAATTGAGCCGTACAGAAGAATAGGTTCCACTACTGCTTGATAAAGCCACATTATAGACTTGGAAGTCAAGCCCCATTTTGTGCCTATTGCTTTCTTGCTTACTTCTCAGCAATATAGGGCGCATAGTGATTTTCTAGCTCTGTCCTTGGTATTTTCTCTCCATAGAAGCTTAGAGTCAAGTACAAGCCCCAAGTATTTGACTTGGTTGCTTAGTCGTAGAGTAACTCCATTTACCTTTGGTAGGTGAAAAGTAGGAATCTTGTATCTCCTTGTGAAGAGTAGTAGACTAGTTCGGTTTTGCTGAGGTTAATGCCCAGGCCACACTCTCCACTCAAGCGGCTAACGCTGAGGTAATTTATCTGTCGAAGAGTAGGCTCCCCACTAAGTTGTTAATGTTACTGTCGACCCCCAGGTGGGACAGAGCTAACATAACAGCTTGTGGGCATATATTGTTGAAAGCCCCTTCTATATCCAGAAAGGCAGTAAGCGTGTACTGCTTATGGGAGAGGGACTTTTCAATTTGTTGAGTCAGTTTATGCAGTGCTGTCTCAATCGACTTGCCTTTGTTGTAGGCATGCTGTGAGCCAGATAGTCTATTGATATTTGATGATTGAATTATTTATGAAGTGGCCAAGGATCCTCTCTATGTTTTCATAGTTGTTCCTTTTTAAAAGAAGCAGCTTTTCAAAATGCTCGTCGGTCAGACAACCTGGTAGTTTTTATTTGTTGATACTTTTTTCCCGCTTGGTATTCTTCATATATAATATCTTAGGGTGCTTCGTGCGCAGATGTCGAATATAATTGGATGTTTCAGTTACATAGCCGGTTAAAATAGCATTGCAGGTATGACACTTAGCTGAAACAATTCCTTTCTCATTTTCTTTTTCATTTTTAGATGATTTTGGCTATTTGAATAAAAACATATGTAAATCGAACCATATCAAAAGCAAAAACAACTTACTTAAGTCATTTAATCGTTTCGACTATATAGAAGAATTCTCGAAATAATAATGGTACTGCTTCGACATAAGCTTGTGATGACGTTGTACTGGAAGAGTTCATCTGAACTTGAAAAGAATCTTTGAAATATGATTCCCTATCGTACAGGCGCCGCTTTCGTTTTCTGATGTCGACGGTAAAATTGGGATTTGAGATTTCATCATCACACGAAAACTCGTTATTCTCCTCAAAAATGTTATTTTCCGACATTTTAAAATTTTTTTAATAAAACGAATTTTTCATGAGAATTCTGAAATTGTGTGTTAATAAATATTGGGGTCAAATCTCAGCAGACATTGCTTTGAACTGCTAAATATGAGCCGGTGGAAGACTTTCATTCATTACTGAGCTATATCCTCAATCAATTTTATTAATTTGTAATAAGAAATCTCATAAAAACAATGATTGCTGACCTACAATACCAAACATATAAACATAAAAAGAGTTTTTTGTTTCAATTTTTCTTATAGTGATCTCGTGCATAATCACTTTCACACATTTCTCCCCAGATTTGGTTAACGAACTCTCTTAGAATCATTTTTTATAGTTGTCATATCAACTTAGTGGTTGCCAAATATATCTTCGATTTTCACTAAAATTTTAGTGGTTTGGGATTGCTGTTTCACTATTAGTGGTAATGGAGTGTTTTGGGCAACTAACTCTAGTAGTGGAGTTTTATTGGTTAACTACCACTAATTATAAGTGGTAGTGGATATAAAAAATCCATTATCACTAAACAGATAGTGTTAGTGAAGTAAAAAGTGCACTAATGCGGGTTTGTAGTGTCGGGCTTACCTGACTAAATCACTATTATTTGTTTGATTTAAATAGAGCAGAGCTGTAAATGAATTAAATCACTTTCAAATTTCAGCCTTTTAAAGATTTCATTCAAAAATTCGATATAATGATTTATGAATGAAAACTTTGAATTCATCATTCAGCTCTCAAAAATGATTTATGAATGCAATTTTATAATTCCTTTCTTTGAAGCTCCGAGTTAACTCATTTTGATTTTAGCTTAGAATTTTTAAATCAAATCTATTTGAAAACATTTTCCAGCCTAAGGGCCCTCTCCAGCTCTGTAAGGAATCGCAGGAATTTCTTGATATTCCTTAAGGAAAAAACGAATGCATAATTAAATTTTAATGCAATAGTGACAATCTATATATCTATATATTTTACGTCAAGACGAAAAAGCTGTTAAAAAATTGTTAAAATGGATTCGGACTTGTATGTGTATAATATTTATCGGTAATAGTTTCTTATAATCGAAAATTTTTTATTTCATTTATCCATTTCTGAACGCTAAAAGTACACACTGAACGTTGTTAAATCCATTAAATTTTTTTCGAACTTGCCTCTTCTGTCAAAATTCCTTTCAGAAAGAACGGAAAATTCAATATTTCTAACAGAAAAATCTGTGTTACCGTGTTT
>JAIPUU010001328.1:0-26257 GCA_020466095.1 Chlorops oryzae
ACAAAGCTAATAGGCAATTCACCAAAGGCAACTGTTTAATCTACAGCCTTTAAGCTGTTGATTTTTGAATATTAGCGTTTCGCCAAATTCAACTTCTCGAATGGGAGTTTCTCCGCTTCGTGGAAACGCGATCAAAGGGGTTGTCTTCTCAAAGGAAAGGTAACTTTGGTAGTTTCTTTCTTCAATGAGGTTTTCACTTCACTGATAATTTATTGAATAATTTTGTGGCTTATATTCTAATTAATTGCAATGTAATCAATAATTTTTATAAAAGCTACGAATTAGAAATTGCTTGCTTGCATGATTGGTTCTTTTAGACGTTTTAATTCTTGTTCAGGAAAAGCACGCAGCGTAGAGGAACTTCGGGTATTGTGGTATAGCTCAATATTTCAAATTCTAAAGCACTTATGATGATGTCATCATGCATAACAGCTGTAAAGCAAACAAAAAATAGAATAGATTTCGGTCACATTGCCGAAACAAAACAGATGGCCTAGCAGTCGACCGAAAACTGTCATTAAGTGGATTCGATTTTTTTTTTTGCTCCAAGAGAAGTTTAATTTTTTCTGAAAAAAATTTGTTCAACATTTTGTTTTTATGTAAAGCCGTTTAAGGTAAGTGAAAAATTTTAAAAATCAAGTGTTAAAATGTGTAAATTTGCAATAATTTGCAATTTTCGAGCATTTTTGGAAAAACAAAAAAATCGGGTAATGTGGTACAGTTGTTGGCGGGTTATGTGGTACTGTACCACATTAGCCGTCAAAAAATGGAACATGGTTCCTTTTTAGTTAACTGCTATGAATTTGTCATCTTAGATGCCAAAACAAGGAGGTATCCGAAAATGGTGCAAAGACAGCATGAAGGATGCAATTTTGTCTGTGCGGAATGGCGAGTTGGGAATTTTGGCTGCGTCCAAACGCTTTGAAGTGCCCCATACAACACTTCAGAGGATGGCTCGTTGTGAAAAGTCCATCGACGAGCTACTCTCAACAAATTTGGGACGAAAGCCAGTATTCAGCAAGGAGTTTGAGGAAGAGCTTGTGAAATATTTGCAGGAAATGGAGGCACGTTATTGGGGCCTCACAAGACAAGACGTTCGATCAATGGCTTTTCAACTTGCTAAGCAAAATGGTATACCAAACAAATTTTCAATTTTAAAAGAGTGCGCTGGTAAGGACTGGCTTTACGGTTTTTTGAAACGGCACAACACCAAGATAAGTATCCGCGCTCCGTCAGGAACATCCTTTGACAGAGCAAATGGTTTTACTCAAGAAAACGTTAATGTATTTTTTAACTTGCTTGGAAAAGAGTTTGATAAACATTGGTTTCCACCTACGCGCATTTATAATGTTGACGAAACTGGGTTGACTGTAGTACAAAACAGGCTTCCGAAAATAATTGGTCAGAAAGGCAAGCGCCAAATTGGCGCCATGACATCAGCCGAACGAGGTTCCCTCATCACGGTCATAACTTGTATGAGCGCTGCAGGAAGTTTCGTTCCACCATATTTTATCTTTCCGAGAAAGAACTTTAACGTACAACTTATGAAAGACGCGCCACCTGGATCGCAAGCTTCTTGCCACATATCGGGTTGGGTTCAAATGGATATATTCACCAAATGGTTTCAACATTTCCTACATCATACGAAACCCTCTCTAGAAGATCCAGTACTGTTGGTATTGGATGGGCATTACAGCCACACTAGAAACATTGATTTGATTGATTTGGCTCGTAAAAACGGCGTGGTTATAATATCACTTCCACCGCACTCAACGCATAAAATGCAACCACTTGATAGAGCTTTCATGAGTCCTCTTAAAACGTACTACAATGACGAAATTAAACGTTTTATCAGAGAAAGTGGACGAAAAGTTAATCATTTTGATTTGGTTGGCCTGTTTGCTAAAGCGTATCTAAAGGTTCAAACTGCACAGATTGCAGTAAATGGTTTCAGATGTACTGGAATCTGCCCATTCAACCACAATATTTTTACAGAAGCCGACGGCCGATAGTGACGAATCTCCTATGTCACCGATGGAAGGACCATCTTCTCCACAAGCATCACATTTTTAGTTTTCCCGCAATTTGCAAAATAAAAATACCTATACCACAATACCCGAAGTTCCTCTAATTTGTTTTTGCTTGCTTGCAGAAAACGCGTGCGAAATCAATGATTGAATTTTCAAAGGTTTAACGCTCTTTAATGCAAGCAAGCAAAATGAAACTTTAACATGCACGCGCTGCTTGCTTGCAGACGAAAGAAATGCGAAAACAATAATTGATTCCTCGAAAGTTTAGTGCCCTTTAATGTAAGCAAGCAAAATGTTATTATTATTTGTTTATTATTATTGACATGTCGTAACATACTGCCCCCGTTGAATCATCGATTCAACAATACTTAATGATAAAGGCGGCAGGCGCTTCCGTAGCTAGTCGAGATTCACGACGAAGCTTTCTTGCTGGCGCGGAGCTGATGTCGGAATTTTGAGACTTCTCCTTTTTCTGCAATAGCCAATGGCAATGATGGTGGCTACTGCAATTGCGATAATGATAGCCGCATAGTTGGTGGCGAGATGGTGTACGTTGTAGCTGTTGATGGGAACTATGGAGGTTTTGGCGAGACTGTCTCGTAGGCTGCGAATTTCTTCTAGGCTGACACTATACGTTGTGGGGTTATACGAGATCGTGGGTAGTTCCCTCGTTGAATTAGGTAGGGGTGATGAGTGGAATCGAGCATAAGCTCTTCGTAAGGTGGTGTTGTACACATGATGCCCGCGAATAGTCATTTGTTCGTGGTTCAACACACAGTTGCTTGGTATCTCTAGACGACCCGCCTGACTGAGTGTAAAATGTTGTATCCCGTTGTCGCATACCAAATTCACTGGAGATGGGGAGCTTATTCCGTAGATCCATTGATTGGAATTATGTAGCTGAAACCACGTCATGTTTGAGTCGATGCGTTGCAAATGACAGCTGTGCACTTGTGGAACAAATCCATTTCTCATTTTCCGAACTCTGCGCTGTAAGTAAATCGGGGGATGAGTAAATCGGGTGTCGCTGTAGGCACAAATACTGGTTGTTGGGTATATTGAGACATCCGGCGAGGTCCTTGTCTACTGAGTAGAGTTGATCCTTTTGCAAGTTGATGCCGATGAATTCCGTTATTGGGTTGATCATCACCAATGTGGCATTTACGACCGCCGGAATTGGAGTTAGCTGGAACAATTCGAATTTCTCTGAGTTTATCAATGGCAGGATTAGAGAAAAGACTATTCGAGTTTGCATTGTAAATGCTCGCACCGTTAAGATTTGGTAATAGGTGCGAGTGTCGGTTTCCGGAATGGGGAGTCGTAGATCATGGGCTAGGTTATTTCGAATGTTTAAGATTCCACCCTGTAACTGATCTGTTGGCAACAAGAGCGTGTTAATTCTACCGTGACGGCGATCAGAAATTGCTGCCAAGATTGCTTTTTGTTGTGTTTGGAAATTTTGAGTCAGCGTTAATAATTCCAACGCTAAAGAGGTGAACGTTTGAAAATAGCTGTCTGATTGAATGCTATTGCTTAGGTTACGCATGCTGGAGATTATGAGTGCAACGTGAGCGTCCACGTCGGCGAATTTCTCTTGCGAGGGTTGCTGTGATCGTTTAACTAGGTTGAGTGTAGCATCCAACACCGACGTGTGGTTTTGTAGCCAATCCGTAAGTAGGGCATCGTTTTTGCTGAATTGATTAAGTTTTTCTTCCATATCCGCTTCGTAGGACGAATCGAGCACCCCGAATAGAGAGTTAGCTAAGTTTCCGATTACATTCAATGCTCCCCTTTTTTTTATTGAGGGAGAGGCTGTTATTAGTGAATTCTCTGCATCCAAGTCGTTGTGCCATTGTGCAAAGAGTGTTATAATCCGGTTACAGGAGTGATGATCGCCGATTTCCAAACAGATGTGGTCCAGGCCCTTGGTTGCGTTTTTTATTGAGCCCCATGTGTCCCATAAGGAAGTAAGGTTATAGTACACAAGCAAATTCCAGTTGCTGGTAATAATGCCTGCAGCGCCGACGTTCTCGAAGTACAACCCCGGCTTGGTGAATGTTTCGGTGATTGGATTGCTTGTGGCAGGTGATAACAGACATGCTATTAAGGTGGTTAGTATTGCGCTGCCTGTGCTTAGACGCATTCGTTTTTGGCTGTGGCACCAGGTTGTATATCTTATTTTTTCTTCATGTGAGTCAACGCATCCTCGGATGTTGCGTCATTTCTTTGAGGGTCATCGTCCAGAGGTTCGATTGGGAGTGGTGCCAAGCGGTGAATTGCCCTTTTTAAAATTCCGTTCTTAGTCTTCACATTTGCTACTCGAACCCTTCCATCAGGGCCCGCAACTGTTTCTATGATTCGTCCCATAAGCCATTGCCGAGACGGTGTGTTGTCGTCGTGAATGAGTACTAATTGGCCTACCCGTGCATTTTCTTCATTGTGGTGCCATATACTACGTTGTTGTAGTTCTGACAAATATTCCATTCTCCATCGATTCCAGAATTCTTCCTTTATCTGGGCGACTCGCTTCCATCGTTTTGTCAAACTGAGATTTTGGGCCTTAGACTCAACGTCAATTGGTGCTGTCAGTGCCTCTCCAATTAGAAGATGGCCGGGAGTGATAGCGGCTAAATCGTTTGAATCTGTCGAGATGGGCGTTAGTGGTCTTGAATTAAGGATGGCCTCAATTTCTATGACCAGAGTCTCCAATTCTTCATGAGTTAAACTAGAGGACGCGCTGCGTTTAAACAAATTTTTCGCTGATTTCACTGCAGCCTCCCATAATCCACCGAAGTGGGGTGCTCGCGACTGAATAAAGCTGAATTCTATATTATTGTTGCAGCATACGTTGTACTGGGGTAACTGAAGGGTTAAAGATTTCTCTTCATACAAAACAAAACCAAAAAGGTTTTATTGCACCTTTAAGCTATTGCATGCACTGCTAGCATGATACGATCGATCACGCACTCCAGCCTTTGACCATAGAATGCCCTTCATGCGTAAATACTCAGAGATCACGGCGGACAAGAATATAGAGCGAATGCAATGTGTGTAATGCATAAGACCAATTGCTGAATTCCAAAGCTTTTTCTTGGTAGGAGAGTAATGATGCTAGTTCGTGAGGTCGTTCAGATCAATTCTATTTCTGCAGCAGACGAGCTAAGAGGCTCCAAAGTTAATAACTTTAAAGAAAAGAAAAAAATTTAGAAAAAAAAGAGTTTTAAACTTAAAGAAATTTTCTGTGAAAAAAAAAAAATATATAAATAAAGTTTCAATTAAAATTTATAATTCCCTTCACATCGTGAAGAAGGAACAAAAATCCGTCACGCAAAATACTTTTTACTGGCGTGGTCACCAGTTTTCGAATTTTTTTTGGATCACAGGATAAGAACAGTAAGTGTAGTCTTTATCCACGTGTTAGGGTCTATAAAGAATTTTACTTCTAATAGGAAATCCGTAATCCGGAAGCATCCTGGACCAGGAAGCTAACTCAAGATACACGTACTGCATTTCATCGGCCTGGGTACCAAGCGACGTGCCCAGGTCCATATTTTTTGTCTTCCGATAATTTTTAAGTTTTTTTCGGACTTTTCTTCGTTGTACTGTGGAACACGTGTGTTCATCGAGTGTCCGTCCTACGTCTGTTTTAAGGTCATCTAATCCTTCCTTAAAAGCTTGAAGAAGTCTTCATTTACTGGGACGTACATATCTAAGCTTCTCGTTGCTGATTGGATAGCACTCCCTCGGAAGATTTCTTTTTAAGAAATAATTGGAATAGTTTATTTGCCCGCCCCGGGAATTGTTAAATGTAATAAGCGTTGGTTCGTCATCAGGTAAAAGGCAATCTTATCGATGGTTTCCTAGATTTTTTTTGTGCTCGGTATCGCTTTTTCCACATTCTAATTTTTTTTTGAAATTCCACCTATAGCAATATATTAATCGCTAAACTTAACATACTAAAGGAATGTATGTTGGCCGACAGTAGAGTATTTCTACTCGCCGCAGTCGCTACACAATGAAGGCATTCAACGAGTAACGTCAGCAGCCCTCAACATCTACCACGAATACCTGTATGTAAGTCAAGTCTTTCTAAATTTTATTATTAAATTTTTTGGTGGAAATGCAACATTCTTAATAGTAAATATACAAACCAAAATTAACTTGCTGAAACAAAGAAAATAGCTCCCTGAGTTTAGAAAATTTTAAAATCAGCTTTACCTATTCTCACAACGCCGGATCGTTGGATTCATATGGGTTAATAAAAAACAAAAATTTAAACCAAGAAAATATCTGAAAAAAAAAAGAAAAAAAAAAACGTTTCTATTAAAAGCGAAACCTAAATGAGGGGGTAAAAGGCAGAGAGAACGCAAATTCCTTTTTGTCATTTGCATAAACTAGAGCTCAGCTTGTAAGCCACAGTTTTGTGCATTTGTGCTTTTGTTTTTATTTGTGCTTTGTGCGTTTGTTTTTCTTTCTGACTTTTCTCTTTCTCATTAAACGCTCTAAATTATGATGACGAATTAGCTCAAATTTTGGTACTGTAGCGTTGATGCAAAACAAACAAACAGACAAATATATAAATGTAGGTTCTTAAACCCAATAAGCACAACGAGTTCGAATCGAATTCGAATCGAATTCGTTTTGACGTGCAAACTCTTCAGCGGCGAGTGTTCGCGGCGAGCTCGAATCGAATTCGAATTCGTGAGGGAGTCACCTTTTTACGCGATTCATATTTTTGATCGCATTTTTATCGTTTACGCATCGCGCGCGATTACGTATTTGCTATCGTTTTGTTATCGCGCTTTATTCGAATTTTTTATCATATTCGATTCGCCTTTTTGTCGAATTTTCGATTATATTCGATTAGTAAAAAAAAATTTATTAATTTGTTAGATTTAATGTATGATTCTAAGCTAACAGTCTTATTATAAGATCTATTTTCGGTAAGAACTCAATATAAATATACAAAAAAACCGTTCTAAGCTCGGTAACCACGCTTTTGAATCCACCGGCTGTGGGATTTGAACACCGAACCTCTTGATTTCTAGTCATACTTATTTCCAGTCTGCTTACCCATTACGCCATCTTCGCCGAATTGAAATGAATGACTTTTCTTCGTTTATAAGTTTAGCTTGATTCTATTTACCTCGAATGTCGTGCGATTTGGAAACAAATTAACAAAACTACCTTCGAGAATTAAAGTTTCGTATCCACTAAACACAAATATTTTAAAGAATTCGAATTGAATTCGAATCGCGGAAGGCAATTTTCGCGAGCTCGCGCTTTTATCGTATTTTGCGTTCGATTCGAATTCGATTCGAAGAGAAATAGCGATAAGCATTCGAACCGTTTGCAACGAGGTCTCCTCGAGCTCGCTTTTTTATCGCGGATTTTAGAATACGCGAGCTCGCATTTTTATCGTGGAATTCATAAGAGTCTTACCGACTACGGCACAATGAAAGGGATTTTGAAGTTTTGTTGATATTTTGAAAAGTCCTCGAGGGCTCCCTGAAAAATGGCCCCAATGCAAAATGGCCCCAAACTGAAAATGAAAAAAGGCCCCAAAAACAAAAAGAGGTGTTTTTAATTGATATGAAAATGGCCCCAAACTAGAAAATAAAACGGCCGTTATAGAATTTAAAAAATTAAAAATGAAAAAAGACCCCAAAATTTGGGGTCATTTTGCATTTCCCCAAATCAAAATATGAAACATGGCCCCAAATGTAACATAAATTTTGAAAAATGCAAAATGACCCAAAAAAATCGCCCTAAAATTCAATACAAAATTTTGGGGCCTTTTTTAATTTTTCAAAGTGGGGCAATAATGCATTATGCAAAATTACCCCAAAATTGGGGCGTTTTTTTCATTTTTGATTTTTTAATTCTATAACGGCCGTTTTATTTTCTAGTTTGGGGCCATTTTTCATATAATTAAAAACACCTCTTTTTGTTTTTGGGGCCTTTTTCATTTTATTTTGGGGCCAAATTTCATTTTTGATTTGGGGTAATTTTTCATAATGCAAAATGACCCCAAATTTTGCGGCCTTTTTTCATTTTCAGTTTGGGGCCATTTTGCATTGGGGCCATTTTTCAGGGAGCCCTCGAGGACTTTTCAAAATATCAACAAAACTTCAAAATCCCTTTCATTGTGCCGTAGTCGGTAAGACTCTTATGAATTCCACGATAAAAATGCGAGCTCGCGTATTCTAAAATCCGCGATAAAAAAGCGAGCTCGAGGCGAGCTCGTTGCAAACGATTCGAATTCTTATCTCGTTTTGTCTTCGAATCGAATTCGAATCGAACGCAAAATACGATAAAAGCGCGAGCTCGCGTATTCTAAAATCCGCGATAAAAAAGCGAGCTCGAGGCGAGCTCGTTGCAAACGATTCGAATTCTTATCGCGTTTTGTCTTCGAATCGAATTCGAATCGAACGCAAAATACGATAAAAGCGCGAGTCGCGTATTCTAAAATCCGCGATAAAAAAGCGAGCTCGAGGCGAGCTCGTTGCAAACGATTCGAATTCTTATCGCGTTTTGTCTTCGAATCGAATTCGAATCGAACGCAAAATACGATAAAAGCGCGAGCTCGCGTATTCTAAAATCCGCGATAAAAAAGCGAGCTCGAGGCGAGCTCGTTGCAAACGATTCGAATTCTTATCGCGTTTTGTCTTCGAATCGAATTCGAATCAAACGCAAAATACGATAAAAGCGCGAGCTCGCGTATTCTAAAATCCGCGATAAAAAAGCGAGCTCGAGGCGAGCTCGTTGCAAACGATTCGAATTCTTATCGCGTTTTGTCTTCGAATCGAATTCGAATCAAACGCAAAATACGATAAAAGCGCGAGCTCGCGTATTTTAAAATCCGCGATAAAAAAGCGAGCTCGAGGCGAGCTCGTTGCAAACGATTCGAATTCTTATCGCGTTTTGTCTTCGAATCGAATTCGAATCGAACGCAAAATACGATAAAAGCGCGATATCGCGAAAATTGCCTTCCGCGAATTCGAATCGAATTCGATTCGAATTCGCTTAATGCGATTCGCGCTCTACGAATTCGATTCGAATTCGATTCGAACACGTTATCGTTTTTGTGTTTATTGGGAATCAATATGTTCAAGCTTTTATAAATATACCTATGTATAAGTTGATGTGAACTTTTCTTTGCGAATTTTTGGTGCTTTGTGCTCTTTCAGATACTTTGATTTTGTTGAATATAAAATGATGGCGCATTAAATTTACCGTCATGGTCTGAAATTAGAAAAAGATATATCTGTGTGGAGATTTCATGGGGGTCCTAAGCTACATCTAATGGATCCGTAGGTTGGGTTGGGTTAAGAGGTAGCTCAATATAGTAGATGCTACCAAAAAGGTTTCTCGTCGCGTTGTACATACAAGCAAGCATAGTTTTCACTCTTATTGCAAATTCAGTTCCATAGACCGATGGGAGAATGATTCTTTTTTTGTTTTGTTTCGAAATTCAATTCGTGTGCATTTTTTTCTGTTGCACCTAAGCGCTCATTTAAATTAGGATCTTTGCATAGACTTATTTGAACTCACATAGCTGAAGCAGCCGGCATCTGCACTTGCACACGGAGGTATGCAAGGATGAACCTCACGACCAACACCTTTTTACAAATGCTAGAGCTATGGGTACATAACAGAATGGCGCCCAACGTGGGGCCCGACCGAGGGTTTCCGATTTGTATACGTATAAATGCCAATTGGAGCTCGAGTGAGGGTTACTTAAAACTTGCTTTATTAACATCTTGTGGGTCATATCAAAAGGTCATATCTCATAACTTATCACTTGAATTCAAACATTTATTGGTACTACGTTTGATGGATATGCGGATTTATTACGGCTATATGCTGACCTTTTACGAAGTACTAAAAGTAACGGAAAAAAAAACAATAAATGCATAAAGATTTGGTATTGGAATTGAGTATTGATACGGCTTAATGCTTTTCTTTACTACCGACTAAACTTTATTTCTTTTTTTCTTTGAAATAATCAATTTTTTTTGCGACGTGTGATTTAAATTTTTAATTAGCCATTTGACAATATAGTTAAATACCGCACACATACATGCTTAGAACAGTTAAATTTCTTTTTACTTGCTTGTAGGACAACACACGGGAAATTTTCTTGATAAATAAACGCACAGATTGTTTTTTTCTAAAAGTAAGACCATATGTAGTAGTGAATTTATTTTTTTTGTATAATTAATTGAAACTTAACGCTATAGCAGGAACCTCCTCCTAGTGAATTTAGGTTACAAAGTTTGACGTCTTTTTAATCCGTTTAAAATGTCAGTCCGTCACAGTGGTGATAACCTGCCTTTGATATGTTCTATTTGTAGAGAATTACTTCGGGAAACTGAAGAGATCCTCATTACTCTTTGCCAGCATCGATTCCACAAAAATTGTATTCTACCTTGGCTCAGAAATAATACCTCGTGCCCTCAGTGTAGACAAGCGTGTACTCCTAGGGATTTCAATGCACAACCTTCTTCAAGTAGACCCCACACCAGATCAATAACAGCTTCACAAATTCCAATCCCGATCCTAGATAGTCACAGCCCTTCAGGGAGCCAAAACGCCCGATTAGATCATTCACCACCAGCGCAAGCTACTGATGAGGTGGCCTCACAGAACTCGCAACCCCGAAGAGATAATAATAGCGATGAATCCAAAATTAGATATATTGTTAGCGCGATTTTAGCAGCACGGCAAGCTAATATGATGGAAGCATTTGAGACGCGCACACCGAAAAAAATCCGTAGGTAATATTGAAGAAATTGGCTGCGTTATTGAAGAAACGGCAGTAAAAATAGAGCTAACTAAAAAAAGCAATCAATATGAATAAAGACGATATTGAATATGAAAAAATTCAAATCAGGAAAAAAATTTCGTTATATTGAAGAAATATCTTCATATCTACGAAATTATTTTAGTCAAAATTCTTCAAGTATATTATCCTGCTTCGTTATATTGAAGAAATTTCTTCATATCTACGAAAATAATTATTGATATTGAATAAAATTCTTCAATATTACGAACGATTTTCTTCAATATGAAGAAATTTATTGAAATACGCAACCCTGCTTAGTTATATTGAAGAAATTTCTTCATATTTATATATTTCAAAATTTCATCATATGTATTAACTGTTGTGAGTCCCGTCCGTCTCACATCTGCTATTTTTTATAGACAAGAAAATCGTCCAAATATCATACACACAAAACAGTATATTAACTTTCTCATTGCAAGCAATAATGATTGACTAAATAAAGACTCGCGATAAGAATTAAAAAACAATTTTATGTATATATGATTGTGTGGTTAAAAGGACGAAAATTCTAAAATATTATGAAAGGACTTAAAGAAATTTTTCAAAATTTTATTTATTTATTTATTATTAAAGTTAGGAGAGTTTCCAAAACTATACTAACTTAGATTATTTATAGCGCTGGCAATATTTTCTTTCAATTTTCAAATTAAACACAATTTCGCTGCTTCCATAAAAAAGGCGTTTTCACTTCATGGACGAACTTTGCTTATGACGCTGAATCTTCTGCCTTAAGACTCATCAACCCCAAGAACTTCTTAAAAATATTCAATTTTTCGTAATATTGAAGAAATTCTTCATATCTCAAGAATTACATTAGTCATATTGAAGAAATTTCATTATTTATACGAAATAAATTCGTTATATTTAATATATAAATTAATTTTAAGACAATTTCTTCGTCATATTGAAAAAATTTCTTCATATTTACGAAATTAATTTCTTTATATTCACGAATACGTTTTGTTATATTAACGAAATTTCTTCATATCAACAAACAAATTACGTCATATTGAAGAAATTTCTTCATTTATACGAAAATTCTAAATTTTAAAATGTCCTACGAAAGCTTTTGTCATATGTAAGAAAATTTCT
This sequence comes from Chlorops oryzae, assembly GCA_020466095.1. Classification (NCBI taxonomy): domain Eukaryota; kingdom Metazoa; phylum Arthropoda; class Insecta; order Diptera; family Chloropidae; genus Chlorops; species Chlorops oryzae. The sequence continues at coordinate 11,971 of JAIPUU010001328.1, forward strand.
TTAGTATGAAGAAATGTTTTCGTACCTATCAAGAAATTTTGTTATATTGATTAAACTATTTAACTCATATTGAAGAATTTTTTTTCGTACCATTCACAAAATTTCTGCAATATTACAAATATTTTCGTCAGCATGAAGAAAATTCGTTATATTGACTAAAATTCGTATTCAAATATTTACGAAAATTTTTATCAATATTACTGCCGATATTTCTTTCAGTGCATGTCGCAAATGATTGCTGCCAATATTGAAAACTCGATAGGTGCTATCTTTGCTCGGATAAATCAGATGCAACAACCGCAGATGAACGAACGCACTTTTCCTCCCACTCTTAATCTACCGGAAGAGTTTGTCAATTTACCAACTCATTCAAACAGTCCTAACGTAGTTAGAGCGAGTCAAAGAAGAACAAGTTTCGGGTCTTCTGCAGCTCAAGCGGCGAAAAACGCACAGTTAATTTCCAGTTGGAATGTCAAATTCGATGGTTCACCAAATTTATCAGTCGAAAACTTTATTATACGTATTGAGTACCAGGTGCAAGATACACTCAATAACGATTTCACTATTCTTTGTGAGAATTTTCATAGCCTTTTCAATGGCGAAGCTCGCGACTGGTATTGGCGTTACCGCCGTACAGTCGATCGTATCACATGGCCAGGCATTTGCGAAGCTTTGAGAACGAATTTCGGGGAACATCGTTCCGATACCGACATCAAAGAGCAAATGAGAGCCAGGAAACAAGGCGTGAATGAAACATTCGACGAATATAAAAATTCGATTTTGAAAATTTCGGAAAGCTTATCCTATCCCATATCTGATTCGGAGCTAGTTGAAATTTTGCAACGAGGTCTTAAGCCTAGGATTAGACAGCAGATCCTGTATTTTAATATAAATTCCGTCGCAGAACTTAGGAAATTTTGCCTAAAAGGGGAATGTCTTTTGCAAGAGCTAAGCAAAGCCAATATGAATTTACCTGCCGCCAATGCAAATATAAATAGAGCACCTATGCGTAGACAAATTGCTGAACTTGATGCCGACATAGAGATGGAGCAAACTAATAGTGAACCTATAGAGGAAATATCTGTTGTTAAAAGGTCAGGGACAAGTAACAAAATCATATGCTGGAATTGCAGGGTTGAAGGTCATCGTTATTACGACGGCTATAAACCTCGAACAGTGTTTTGTTATGGCTGCGGAGCTGCAAACACTTATAAGCCGCACTGCAAAACTTTTTCGGGAAACTTGGAAGCGAGCGAAGGTTCCAAGTAGATCCTTCGCTAGAACCCACAATAGTAACAAACAATAGATCCTTAACTCCCAAGCTGTACCAGATAGTTCCATACGCTGATAGATTAGAAAAATATCTTAAGAAAAGGAAATAAATTTTTGAAAATGAAGTCTGCAAAATTGTAAATAAAACCAATCGTAATTCAATGCGAATAAAAGCGTTCTGGAGAAAAGTTGTTTCCAATCGAAATAAAGTCCAACATATAATATCCGCTATATCGAGCAAACCTTATGACCTCCGTCCATATGCTGAGATCGAAATAAATGAGAAAAAATATTTTGGGTTGCTAGATAGCGGAGCGCAAGTTTCGTGCTTAGGTGGAAATCTAGCGATAGAAATTTCCAAGCACCCACAGTTCAAAGAATTTAAAACTGCTGTTCGCACAGCAGATGAGTAGGGGGGATATGTTCGTTCTGGATGTGCAACTTTTTTTGTATGGAAAATCGGAAAAAGACGCACATTGAAGATCTAGAAAATTTTTGTTGATTTGTATGAGATGTCGCACATTTAAGATCTAGAAAATTTTTGTTCATTTGTATGAGATGTCGCACATTTAAGATCTAGAAAATTTTTGTTCATTTGTATGAGATGTCGCACATTTAAGATCTAGAAAATTTTTGTTCATTGGTATGAGATGTCGCACATCTAGAAAATTTTGGTTGGTTTATATGAGATGACATACATTTAGGTCTTTGGAAATTTAGGAAGTTTGTATGAGATGACATACGTTTAGGTCTTTGGAAATTTTGGTTGGTTTATATGAGATGACATACATTTAGGTCTTTGGAAATTTAGGAAGTTTGTATGAGATGACATACATTTAGGTCTTTGGAAATTTTGGTTGGTTTATATGAGATGACATACATTTAGGTCTTTGGAAATTTAGGAAGTTTGTATGAGGTGACATAACTACATTTAGGTCTTTGGAAATTTTTGGAGGTTTATATGAGAAGGTTCGCATTGAGCCTCATTGAAGAGGTGAGGGGGTGAGAAACTGTGCGGTAGGAGAGCATATATAGTTCAATATGTAAACATTGGGTTAGAGCTGGATTTGACTTATCGCTACTGAAGTCATTGAGATGAAGATAAGGCATGATTTTTTAGCCAGAACAAGTAGAAGCGTGCCTCATTGGATGTTTATTCAAAAATTTTTCAAGTTTAAGTTCAGTTCAATCAGGGGGATATTTTTGGGATTGAATGTTTTGAAAAATTAGTACATATATGTGTGAGTAAGGTGTGGGTGAGAAACTGTGCCGTAGGAGAGCATATATAGTTCAATATGTAAACATTGGGTTAGAGCTGGAGTTGACTTATCGCTACTGAAGTCATTGAGATGAAGATAAGGCATGATTTTTTAGCCAGAACAAGTTGAAGCGTGCCTCATTGGATATTTATTCAAAAATTTTTCAAGTTTAAGTTCAGTTCAATCAGGGGGATATTTTTGGGATTGAATGTTTTGAAAAATTAGTACATATATGTGTGAGTAAGGTGTGGGTGAGAAACTGTGTGGAAGTTTGAAGAAAAGTGTGAAGGTATAAAAATAAAATTTGTTCTATTGGCGCTATCAGTCTTACAAGTGAAGTCAAACAGATATTGATATAGTAGTAACCTTGCGACGCACAAAAATACAAAAAAGGTAAGGGAAAAAAAAATTATTTTAAATTAAATTAATAATGTCCTTTTATTTTTTGTAGATAAATATGACGGATCAAAATCAGAGAGCTCTGAATGCTATTAAGGACTTCGAAAGACTTAATAAAAAGGAAAGTATCCCTATTAATCAGCTAGCGGAAGGGGAACAGCATCCTATTGTTAGGGCTGTGAGAGTTCAAACAAAATTTGGAAGACGAATTTTATTGGAACTTATCAAAGGAGTAATATTTTTTCCGGCAATGTTCAACGATTTGAAGGAAGAAACCTTGGAGCTATTGAAAAATCAAAGTTTTTCTCTAATTCGGAGAGGGTCTAAGCAAAATTATACTTTACACATTGTTGAAGGTATTCCAAACTCTCAACCACTCTTCATAGATTTTAACGTTCATGATCATTTGTTCAATGAAAACCTCTTTTACGCCCCACCTAATATAAGAAGCAATGATATTGAGGAAGATAATGATGATGATTATGTTGATGATGTTATAAATGTTAAGAAAAGGAAAAATATTCTAATAAATATGTAAAAAAATTTTTTCAAAAATAAAAGAAAATAAATTTTGTTTTCAATTCTTAAAAGAATCTTTTATTTAATAAATGAATAGAGAAACTTATGACATAGCTGAACCATAATCTTGAACAAATTTTCTTAGAGCTAAAGAATTTTTAAGGGCGCAAGCGCAAGCTTTCTTTTTTCTTGTCAACAAATTACAATGATTGTTACATGTTATATCATCTGAATCACATAGGTGCCTTATGTTCTTAAGCGAATAATTACAATCGATTTCTTTTATGCCAGAAATTGCGCACTCTGCCAAAAGTTCCTTTGCCCACATTGATTTTTCTTCGCCTTTTACATGTATTTGATAGCCTTTGAGGAGAAATTTCATATATTTCTTCATTTCACTCAAAGTGAAGTCACCAGAGTCCCAATCGAGCATATGGTAGTTGTTTTTGAGCCAAATTACTGATTTTTTCTCGGCATCGTTCAATAATTTGAAATTAAATGGTGACTTTATAAGAAAATGGATATATTTTTTATCACTGAAGCAAAAAGCGACTTCCTTAAAAATGAATTGGTTATTAGTGAGTCGGAATCCTTGACAATCGAAGACAACAAATTTAGGCATTTTTCCTTTATCCGGGTTTTATTTTCTTGAACAAGTTTTTTGCTCAAAGGCTTATGATGAAATAAATAAAATGTGCTACAAATCAATGCTTTATATTAAGTGTGCTTTACAATTTCACCAGTCATCGGTTTGTATGTAATGACACGATTATGTATAAGAACACAATATGCCGAAGTGTTTGGTTTAATGTTTTCAAGAGTTTTGAACATTATACGAATATCGAGAGCACCTGTTTTAATTTCTTCATTTTGATGCGACGTGTCAATAACAATTATTGGACATTCTTTAAACTTTTTGCAGCATAAAAGTGGGTGTGACTCAATCATGTAATAACTTTGTTGAAACTTTGCATACATTTCATATAAGAGAGCATATCGATTACGAGACAAATTTAAATTTAGGTCATCGTATGGATATGAAACAGAGTTTAAATGTACTTTTAAATCGGTTAAGCTACAGTTTGTAAACTTTTCTCCATTCTCGAAAGCGATAAGAATAAAACGAGGACGCTCACTTTGTGTTCCTACTTTTATGTTCCATGTATGATTTGTACTTTGAGGTAGCTCTGGATAAAAGTAACATTCCCAACTACGAAATAGGTAGAGGAATATCCTCTTTAATAGTTGTATAGATTTTCAATTTGGCTGCATCGGGTAATTGAATTTGGGGAACCTTCCAAGCAACATTTAAGAGCTTTAAGTTAATGTTATCCTTTTCACTCTCTTCCGTACTATAGACAGACTTATCATTTGATCTAGAACGTAGCAAGATAAGCTCATGTTTTGAATTTATCATAATTTTATCAAAGTCTTCGGCAAACCCCATCAACATTTTTAGTGGTACGCAAAAATTGAAATAGCCATTATTTATAGCTGGTTTAATATTTTCTTCCGGAGACCAACCGGCATTTTCCAACATTGTACTTGTATTTTTGTTTAAGGATACAAGATTTTTTAAAGTAGAAGTTTGACCCAAGTACCGTGTGCGATCAATTTCCACACCATTCATTTCATAACGTATTTCCTTAAATAGATATGCAATACAATTATTTCGAAATTTAACTCCTTTGGGTTCTGCATTTTCGGAACCAATTGAAACAACCCCCTCAATGTACAGTAAGCTTTCATGAGGTAGAACGTAGAGATCTTGATTTTGAATTGCTATCCGTATCTCATCATTGTTGTTAAAGGATTGCAAATATGGTTGATATGTGTGAAATTCTTTCTTCGTAATAGACTCATCGAAGACGGGTTGTTCTCCAACTCTCAAGATATTATTCATTTCTTTTTAATGTAAGTAAATCCCAATGATTGTAAAAAGTTTCTATTTTTAATACTTAATGGCTTTTTTATAAGAAATTTTTCTTTGCTTATTCTTGATGCGTTATGTACAAGAGATGAAGATAAACTGATAGAAGAACCATCGTTCACACCATTTTTATTAAATATAATCATAGCTGATGCTAATTATTCAACAGGTTTCAAGTGGAGTCTTAATGTAATTGTTTCTCCTTGAAAATTTAATAATACACCGTTTTCGTTAACAAGTTTAACTGCAATTGAACCTATCTCTTTGACGATCACAGGCAAATAGATAACATTATTTGGAATTATGTCTATTTTATATCCCGGTTCAACATTTATAGAGAATTCATGTAAGGTGTGTGCCAAGGTACTGTTAACATATGAACCGCCCACAATGTTGCACTCAATACGTACAACATTGTTTTGGGTAATCATTAAACTTGTATCCGATATATGTGTTCATAAGGTTTAAGTTGACGCTTTGAAAATCCCAAAAGCGATCCAATGCTTCTCTCTCTATCAAAATAAATTATATCTTTTTCAGAGAAGATTTCAGCTTTTAATGTATTATTATTGGCCTTTATACTTAATGAAGCACCAGCTGCTGCTGCTTCTTGATTTTCGTATGCGTCTAAAATATATTTCACAATATCATCGAACTCATATGACCCGATAGAAAGCTCGATTACATGCTTGCCAATGTGAAAAAGGTTATTTTTTTCATCAATATTCGGTATTGAGTAATATGTATGAAAACCAATCAGTCCACAAACATATTCCTTTTTAAGCTCTATGGAAGGAAAATAATTTGCTGTAAGAATTGAGGAATTTCCAGTCAAAGTCAATGTTCTTGACATCTTGAGGGGTTGAGATAGTAAAGTAAACTGAATCAATCAAAGAAATAAAACTTCTTTTTATAAAATTTTTTCATAGTATATCATATTTATTTATCCAAGAGTTGTGACTATCGGAAAACCCCAACCATTTTACATACACTTTATCACCCCGCTTCTTTATAACTTTCTCAACTAAATATTATACATGTGAGGAAAACGTGATTTTTGCAATTCTTGTGTAAAGAAAGCACCCTTAATTACATTTCCCTGATAGTCTTCTAGAATATAAGTACATGGATTGGTATTTTGAATCTTATTTATCTTGAAGATTTCCGTTGTCGAATTGGGTGTGTAACCTTTCTCAAAAACATGTTTATATTTGCTTATTCGAACGTAATCGTTTACATGAAATTTGGGCTTATTATAGACTTTCAGACGGTTGTAAATCGTTTTTAGAATTCTTGCTGCATTTAAAGAATTCACTTTATCGGGTGCAATTTTTATTGTTCTGTGCACTTTTCCATTGTACTCTTTAGTCAATTTTTGATATTCATCAATCCATTTGTAAGAACCGCGATTACTGAAGCCCTTCCACATCATATTTTTCAAAGTGCGATTAAATCGTTCAACTATCGAGGTAGAGTAGTGATTTATTTTGTTTTGTTTCATTAAAAGTTGAAACTCTTTATTGAAGAATTCCTTCCCATCATCTGTTTGCAAATTTTTAGGTTTTCGACCGCATTCAAATACACTTTTCATTGCTTTGGTAACATCAGGAGCTGTTTTCGACTTTATCGCAACGGTCCAGGCATATTTGGAGAAAGTGTCAATGATTGTGAGTAGGTAGCGATAACCTTTGTTGAATGTAGAGTAATTACCCATTTCCACTAAATCAGCTTGCCAAAGATCATCAATATCTTTGGTTATAACAGCTCTTCGTTTAAAATTTCGTCGTGCCTGTCGATGGAGCTCCTCAACTATTTGATATCGACTCATCTTGAAGATGGTATTGTGTGGTTTTGGTTTGGTTTTTGAATAATGTTTTGATTAGAAATCATTGAAAACAAAACATTTTCCGTACCTTCTAAACGCTTCTCAACATATTCCATATACACCTTAAACCTCTCATCAATATCGCGTTCAATAGATTTAATTTTTTCATAAACGGTTTTAATTTCTTTATTACGGTGACTTTCATAAGCTTTAATTGAATCCTGAAATTCAGTTCGATACGCATCAAGACTTAGAATTACAAAATTTTGCGTTGCAGCGTCGCCCTTTACTATTGGATCTTTAAGATTTCTGATGCGTTTAAAATGAGCGTTGAAGCTGTGATCTCTGCTAGCGCTTAGAGTCAATTCCGTATTAAAACTTTTTGACTTGGATGTATTGTTATTATATCGACCGAATTTGTCCACGCTCATCTTTTTATTTTTCGTCGAGTTTTCATTCAATTATGTCAGCTTCTTTAAGCTCTTCAATAATTGAAATAATTTCGTTGTTATGATTATTATGTCCTGCAGATTGTGATGCTATGAGTAGTCGTAAACGATTAACCAATTCATTTGGGTCATCCCAATATATATAGTTGATTGGATTCAAATTTAAATTCATTAAACCAAATCCTTCTTTCTTCACATCTAAGTTCGAGTTTGACCCTTTACTCTCCACATCTTTGATTAAAAATTGAATAATGTTTAGATACTTGGGTCCTTTGTTTCCATTGACTTGACCACGAGATGTATAGCCACGTCTATAGGCATTAGTTTTCAATAGAATTTTCTTATACAATTTTAAATCCGGTTCAGTATATTCGATAGGATTTTTTGTGAACATTAACTGAAAAAGTCCTGGTGTCATTGTAAATGTTTCGTCACCAATTTGATCTTGATAAGAACTTTTGAATGATATTTTTGAGTCTCCAAACATCAAAATCAAACATCCAATTATTCTATCTAGACTGTTTTGCTTTTCTAGTAGATCAAAATTCGGTTCATTTAACAAATTACTGACTTCTCCTTCTTCTTCTTCCATGGCTTTAATAGTGTTTGATTTATTATCATCATCATCAACGTCATCATCATTGCTATAAAATTGATCATTGTTTTCTTCATCATCATCATCATCATCATAATCTTGAACAGAATCAACACTATTAGGCTTTAGAGTTTTTAGCCAAATCATTTACTATTTCATTTTTAACTTTAGTTTCTGTAAGAAAATCCTTAATTGGAGCTGTGATTGGTAGAAAAGTTTTTTCCAGACTTTCTGCTGCGCTTAAATCATTAATTTTAATGGCTTTGAACTTATCCCTCAAAACTTTTCTCGTCTGAATAATTTTGGAAAGCAATTCATCATCCATGACTTTGTTGTTGCTACTGATAACGCTCTCAATGAACTGTTTGCATTAATGGTTAAATTATTAATGAGATCATTTAAGTTTCCATGACATCTTTTATATTATAAATTTTCCTCAATTTAATTGCCACCTTCCGTGGCGTAGTGGTTAGGAGTATGTCGTTGTCATACATCTATAGGCTCAAAGCGAGATGTTTAACTCTCGACACAGGTAGAAACTTTAGAAAATCCTATTTATTCTCTTCCTCTCTCTTTCACTGTAACTTCTACATTGCAATTAATCGGGAAATAAGTGATAAAATATAACTCTCTCTCTCTCTCTCTCTCTCTCTCTCTCTCTCTCTCTCGAATAGAGAAAAGAAAAAATAAAATTGTATACAGTTTATAAAAATATATTTTATTAGTTTTCAATCGAGTACAGTAGTTTGCAGTTGTAATAATGCCTTGACCATATGTAAAACTGTATATATGTCGTTTGGAAAAACATATTTACTACTGCATCGTGGATATACTATTGCTTTAAGGCGTAGAATAAGTCGTGATATTTGCAATATTGCATTCAACTCATCTTGATGAATAGTATGATTGTTGGTATGACGTAAGCATATTAATGGACAATTAGGCGACCAGCGTATATGTTCTGCTAGAGGATCATCATTTATTTTTCATTTACAAATTTCCACTGTGCAAAAGTAACATTTTGCAATATCTTCACTGCCAGTGTAAAACATTCCAAATTGTGCAAGCCTTCTTGTATCCATCCATCCCAAAGGCCAATTTTCGAAAGTTTTTAGGCGCTCGCTCTCATAGCACATTCGATCGGTCATATCCAAAGGTTCAACATTCTTTACACTCTGGATTGATGGTGGCCAAAACGAGTCTGTTCCTCGATGAACAGGTCTGCTTATTGTTGTTGCTGTTGAACAGATCTGCTTATTGAACAGGTCTGTTCCATAATGAACAGGGCTGTTTGCTGTCGATGAAGAAGAAGAAGGATGACTATTGAACTGATCAGATTGTTGCTTGACTCCAAACATTGTTGTTGAACTGCTTGATCTGTTTTTGAAACTGAATATTTTGTTGTGCATACACTTTGCTTTTATAGATGAATAAATATGTTGAACCCTTTTCTAAATCGTCCACTATTTAATGAATCATCTTTGCTAATGACGAGAAACCCATATTTATCCTTCCAACATTCAGTACAAATTTTTAAAAAATCTTGAAATGATATATCAGTACCAACATGATCATTATAAATATGTCTTATGTTCGTTTCATCTTGTTTAAACATGATAATTAAGTTTGCATTGTCACGAATCAGATGTTTTGGTATTCGAGTATAAGTTTGGCATAGATAAAAGCTATCAATATTATTGTGCCGACCCATACAGAAATAATTTCGTATATTGTTCTGTTTTTCACATGCAACATCATCGAAGATAAAAATAGAATCTGATTTTGCTTTTTCTGGAGCTAGAACTTCTTCATTATCTGAGAAGGTGTAAAAGCCCATTCCTTTTATTGGTTTTATAAGTTGTTGAAGATATTGATATTTCGGTTGATGCAATGACTTTGAATATAAGTATACATTTTTAAATCTAAGACCATACGGACTTTCAATAAGACTCAGCATAATGTTGGTTTTTCCACAATTCGATGGTCCGACAATTAGTGCACGTATTGTGTTTGGTAGCAATGAACTATGACGTATTTGTGACAATTTATCATTTGAAATCGTTTTTAGGTCTAAATTTTTCACCGAAATATTCATTTGTTGTCTTATGAAACGCATTTTACTCTTTTAACTAACATCAATGATATAAAAGCGATTCCTTTTATACTTTTTTGTTCAGAACGCTTTTGACCGTTGATTTGTGTGCTATACAAACAAACAAAAATTTATAAATGCTTGTTAGCAGCAAAAAACTATTTAGTCGTAAACGTAAAGGATTAATAAATAACCTTATTAATAAACTGCCAATTGAACTTCATTTACCAGGCTATCAGTTTTGTGGACCGGGAACTAAACTCGAAAAACGTTTAGCAAAAGGAGACAAGGGTATAAATCTTTTGGATTCTGCATGTAGAGAACACGATATTGCCTACTCTAAATTCAAAGACTTACCTAATCGCCGCATTGCCGATAAGATTTTAGTTGAGAGAGCTTGGGAGAGAGTAAAAGCTCCAGATTCGAGTGTCGCAGAAAAGGCAAACGCTTGGTTTGTCACAAACGCAATGAAAGCCAAACTGAAGATAGGTGGTAGTCTTCGAAAAAACAATAATCGAAAACTAAAGACTGTGAAGAACAAAAAGAAGAAATTCTGTACTAAAATTTTCACTACTGCAATAAAAAATGCTACAAAAGTTTAAAAAATGCAAAACCAATTGATATGAATGATGCTATTCAAATTGCTGAGAAATCTTTATCATCTACTCTTAAGAGGAAAAATCGTAAAGTTCTACCTCGTATAATCCCTGTACCAAAAGTGGGTGGATTTTTACCATTAATACCAATTTTAGCGGGTATTGCCAAACTTGGAGGAATAGTATCTGGAGGCATGTCGATTGCAAATATGATAAAAAATATAATATCTGCAAAGGATAAAAAGCCCAAGGAACCTGTTGCCATTGGAAATGGGCTTTATTTAAAACCCTATAGAAATGGATATGGTTTCTATCTTCGTCCTTATTCAAAAAACTAATTAGCACTCTACCCAAAAGAGCCCTAACCGAGGTCGACCTAAGAAAATATACCGCTAACTTGAAATCTTTCAGAGGAGTTTTTATGCGAAATACTTTACCAAGACGTCCTCATAAGATTGAATGTGGAATAATTAATCTGGATTCATCAGATGGAGATGGTACTCATTGGGTAGCATATTTTTAAAATAATACTGTTAAGGAATATTGATATGTATTTCTTTGTTTGAGCTTGAGGTCATATTTTCGTTTTTATTTTAAACCTTTTTGCCTTTCAACCAATATTTCGTCTTCCATCCGAAGACATCATCAGGGTTTTATTTTTCTTACACTGTAATAAGACATTAATTTATATAAACATATATACATTACACATAAAACATTTTCAATAACACTCACTGAATTTAAATTACATTTTGTTTAGAAAATTTATGTTTAAACAATATTCCAAAAAAATAATTTTTTGTTTGTTTGTTTTTGTCCACCTGTAGGTCAGTGCCTATCCACGTCATTCTCCTTACTGTTTTTTCTTTTTGTCCCTCTCAATTTTCTTTATCAAATGTCTGTATATGTGTGCGATATTTTCGGTGTCACTTTTGTAATTAATTCTCTTCTCTATTGGTATGTTGTTTATGTGGAGCATCTCCAGTGTTAGTCTATTGTTGTGTTTTCTCTCTCTTTGTAAGATTCTCACTGTATCGAACTGTGGTATGTGATCGTTTTCTTTACAGTGGGATGCGAGTGCTGTTTTTTGGTTATTATTTTCCTTTTTATTCTTGATGTCTGATTTATGTCCTGCTATCCGCGTTTTTAGTTTGTTTTTTGTTGTTCCTACATAAATTTTGTCACAGTTTTCACCCGCTTTTCCCCCGCATTTGATTTCGTATATTACGTTGTCCTTTTCCATTTTGTCAATTTTGCTTTTCGTGTTCGTGAAAAACCTCTTGATAGTGTTGTCCATTCTGAACGCTAATTTTACTTTTTGTTCGTTGTGTAATTTTCCATGTTCAATTCTTTCTGATAGTCCTGGGATGTATGTCATAGCTTTATATATTTTGGGTGTGTTGCTTGAGTTTTGTTTATTTTTGTTCTTGTTTTTGAATTTTTTGATAAGTCTCGTAATAATGTTTTTGGGAAAATTGTTGTCCATTAGTATTTCACGTATATTTTGATAGTTTTGGTAACCTTCCACCACCGAAAGAAGTTGTCAAATATCTCGGTGCAAATAATTTAAGATACAACTATAAACAACATCAGCAATACAATTCATATAACTGTGGTCATTTGTGTTTAAAGTTTCTGTATTCACAATCATGCAACAATTAAATAAAATATCAATTTTAAGTACATAAAAAGTTTCTTTTATTTATAATTTGATAATAACTGATAATTATAAACCATTACATATATTCCATTAATTCAATATCTTTAGCAATACTCATGAGTTCGTCATCATTTACAGCAATCTTATAGTGTCCCCAAGCATAAGTATTTTTTTTATCCTCTTTAACAAATCTTTTATCATCATTGTTACTTAAAACTAATTTCGTAAATAATTGTGTATAAATTTTATGAAATTTTGATTTAAAAAAATACATATCGCGAACATAATATTTATCTTCTAATAAACATAATTTATAATCATTAATACTCAATTTATTGAGTACGCATCTTTTAACACCTTTCGACTTTTTTATTTCTTTCGTATCTGTTATATCTAAGGAATACATTTTGGGACGTAGACCCACAAATTCTCTAATTATTTTTCCATTAGCTTCGTCTTTCATCATTCCTAATATTTTTTTATTTTTTAAAGGTAAATTATATGGATTTTTGGGAGGATATTCGGACGTATCAAAACGCAAATCAATATCGTTGGATATATCTGAATAAAAGTCATCCGTCTTTATTGTGTATATAAAGGAATCCGTATCCATATAATTTAGTAAAAGGTTTTCATTATATTTGGGTTTTATATAGTCGTAATGGAAATCATACATTAGAAATTTTGATAACTCGAGTACTATAAAACCTAAATATAACGGTTTATCATATGAGTCGCTCAGTGGATAAAGGGAATGAGTCCAAAAATTTTAAATGTAGAAAAACGACAGTACAGTTGAAGTTGACTTTTAAAACTTGTTGTTACAACAAAACTCATAATTAAAATAGCAAAATTAATTATCAGGGCTTCTTTTAAAATTTGCAAAGAGGTCATAAAAGGCATAAGAGGAACTGTATCCAAGCTAAATCTCAAAAACGCCAAAAATGGACTCATTCCCTTTATCCACTGAACGACTCATATGTAACATGATCCCGATCTAATTGAATTGCTATCATAGAGTCGCTGAAATGTTTAACGCTGCGAAATGTTGGATGTGCTATAAGAGCACGAGCACTTAAATGTCGTCCTCTACTTTCCCATTCACTCACAATTTTTATGTTTTTCCTTTTATCTACATTTTCCATAGTTTTACCGTAAACCGAATTGTTAAGTAATTTAAAAAAATTCTTCTCAAAATCACTCTTAGAGAGCGTTCTATGATGAGTATTTAAGTCAATGTAGCTCTTTAACCAAGGTGACTGTTTAAACTTTAAAACTCTATATACTTTTATTAGTTTCATTCCATTCTTAATACATTGTTGTAGAACTCTATAGTGAATGATATAATTTCGTTTATCTGTTAAGTCTGTTATTAGTTTCGATGTCCTTGAACCACCAACTTTTTTATTTTCCGCACAAAAAGGAAAATCATTATGATAATCATGAATTCCTTGGGGATAATCTAAATATACTTCTAAAATATACCCATATAAAGCTTCTGAATCTATTTCAAATATATTAAAACTTTCAATGTCTTCTACCCATTCAAATTCTCCAGTAGGTAGGTACTGAGACATTGCCCAACCATACAAGTTTTTCGCATCTAAGTATACAATATATTCAGATGGTTTGGTGGAATCAAAATCAGGCATATACTTGTTGTTGGCTTTAGAATGTCGTTTTGAACATTG
>JAIPUU010000443.1:0-12500 GCA_020466095.1 Chlorops oryzae
TGTCAACTACCTTTTTCATTTCACTGACTTATGTTCTCATTGAAGACACTTTTATGTGGCTCGGACGATTATATTCTATGACTGCGATGGGCTCATTTGCTTTTGGAATGTTACCGAAGTGTGAAACTCTCTCTTGTGGACTGTTATCTCTCAAACTATTGTCATTTCTTGGGTTAGCACCAAATTGAAAGAAATGTTCTAAATTAGCTCTGGCGGCTGAAAAATTTGAATCTGAGTTGGTATGTTTGTTCTGCATCATATCAGCTTTCGGTCTTAACTGATGTGATTGACCTGCTGAGGGTGGAGGCGGGGTTTTTTTTTTTATGTGGGAGGGGGAATCTTCTAAAAGATACTATCAAAGTTGTTACCTTGATAGTATGCACGATTTGTGTTCCCTGCTACCACCCCCTTTTGGGTTTACGCCCGTTTCATGCATCAGCATTTTTCGGACTGGCAAGAAAATACACCTACGTACTAAACCTTAACCTCCCTTAGTGTCGCTTCCCACATCGTGCTCTACGGTACCGTCAGATTGAGGCATTACTTCGTAGAGCTGGGATTAGAGCATTGGCTCTTAATTAGCTATCATTCTTTATATTGTCTCTTCTTTCATCACGCCGTAGCTGCAACATTATTGCAGTGATGACGAAGCCAATTTTATTCCACCTTTCTTCAGAGCTCACCATCCTTCTGACAATGGCCTCGCATGTTACAGGCTCGTTTAATGCCATTATCAGTTCTTGTCGTGCTTCCATAAACCGCCCGCACTCCACAAAAACATGCTCCACGCTTTCGACCGCGTTTCCACAGTATAAACAATACTGATGCTCCACTATTCTGTACTTGTAGAGGTACTCCCTACAAGGCCCATGTCCTGTGAGGAACTGTGAGACGTAGATGTTTGGTTCGCCATATTTCCTCTTAAGCCAGCTATTGATGTCTGGGATCAGCAGGTGTGTCCAACGACCTTTTGTTCCAGTATCCCATCTAAACTGCCACTGCTCAATCAAACTCCTTTCGACCTCAGCCAAGCTTCTCATGTCGAAACTACTTTGTTGCTTCAACCTATATACTGCTGCCAATCTTTTTTCCCTCAGGTCAACTGGAAGCCTTCCCGCTATAACGTCGGCCGACAAGTCCGATACCGTTCGATATGCACAGCACACTCTCAGTGAGGAGGCGGGGGTGGTGGTATTTGTGTGGGTGTTGGCTGTGGAGTCAACGAAGGACTTAAGGAATGTTCCCGTGAATATTATATTTGACTTGGAGTCAGTTTTGAGATTTCGATACCAGCTTCTGATAATTCTTTTGATAGTGGTGTTACGTTACCGGTCGCTTCGTTATGTACTGTTAATTCGTTATTGTTAGACATTTGAGGACGACCAACGTTACTATTTTCGTGGTTGGCACAACGTAATCTCTCCTTCAAATGTTCTATTTCTGCTTTTTGTTCAACGATCGTTTGTCAATTTTTTTCAAATAGGTTCAACTGTCCTGCGCTAAAATTTTCTTTAAATAAAAGTTCCCTCAGTCTGTCGTTTTCTAGTTTTTGTTCTTCCAAGGATGTATCTGAACCCGCTAACGTGTCCTTTAATTTTTTGTTCTGTGATTTCAATAATTTATTACTAAGCTGTAATTTTTCTAATTCTTTTTCAAAAGCTTTACTCTTTTTATCACTTGCGCTTTCTCTTATATGTTCAAGAACTATGTCAAATTTCTCTTCTCTATTGTTTTATCTTCTATTTCACTGCGAACTGAATTTAAAAATGATCTTTTCTTATTTACTGTCTCTAGGACTTCCCACAATTGTCTAAAATAACTAGCAGTTAAACGTTCATAAGTGAATACTTCTTGCTTTAAATTTTCTATAATTGCGCTATTTCCTTCCATTTGAATTTCAATAAATTAATATGGCTTTTCATGTACTTACCATCGTGCTTGTGATAGTTAAATTCTATGTCCGATGCGGCGGCTTCGATGAATAAAAAGTTTATTTCGCGGATAATTTTTCGCGGACAATTTTTCGCGGATTATTTTCGTGAATTATATTTTTTTTCGCGACGAAAAGTACGTTTTACTCTTTAATATAAAAACAAGAGTCCATTTAAAGATTAATTCGCCAAGGATTCTTTATTCTCCAAACAGGGAAAACCATGCGCTCTATAAATATAGCAATACCCTCGGTGCCTGAACACAATTCCCGGGCTCTGTTAGCAGTGCCTGAACACACATCCAACAGTTAGCAACATTTAATAACGCAACAAGGCTTACTCTTGCAGAAGAATTTTGATTGAATATCAAGGACCTACCGGCTGCGACAATAATGTTGTGTGGATTTTCCGGAATCCTTCACTCGCCTATCGGACCGAAATTTCTAAAGGAAACGCTCTTTAGTACTTTATATAGTTTATAATTTATTAATCGACTGTAAAGAATACTCGCAACTGTTAACAACTATTAGCAACTATCAACTATCAACTATAAGCAACTAAATCTTAGTATTAAAATGCACAGCTTATATACTAATTATTCTTAACCTAGGTCTGCGCTCTGCAGACGCTGGTGTTATCTTCGGGAACGGTGTCATGGGCCTGCTGACGCATGCTGACCTGTGCAGATGTACTTCCGGGTATCTTGGTCGTTTTGTTCCATGACCAATATCCGATTCAGCATATTCGGTGATTCTGCGTCAATCACGTATGACGCAACGTTGTACTTGGCACGCTTGTACGGTGGTGCGAAATGCCAGCTTGCGTTTTTGGCCGTCTGCCGTCGCTAGCGGTATTGCGTAAGTTACAAGATGAGCTGCTCTGCTGTTTGACTCATAACAGGCGTTTTTCGAAAATTGTCCCCTACACCGGAAATTCAAATGGGACTTGAACGCTATTTGTCACTTAAGCTTACTTTGTAGCCATAAACATCCTAAAAAAAAATTTCCTTGGTCGGTCCTTTATTAAGGGTACCTCCAGTACTAGGGTTTTTCACAAAAATTCCAAAACTGCCTCAAAATCGGACTTTTTCGAAATATTTTAATGAAACTTATTTAAGCGTATATTTAAGCGTCTGATTATAATTTAAAAAAAAATTTGTAAAGTGGGCGTGGTAAAGGGGCAGTTTTCAGAAAGAAATTTAACAAAAGTCGGTATATGGGGCCCCTAAGGACTTAAAAACCTCTTGATTATTCTAACTTAGTGTTCATGTTTTTGGGCGTGGTTCAAAAATTATTTAAACATGTGTCTGTCTCGGGTATTTTATTGTCAGGCCCCCCCCTGACTATAACGCCCTTACCTGTTATACTTTAAAATGTTCTATAAATCGCGGTTTTACAATTTATGTGTGGCTCGGCCAGGGATCGAGAACCCGTGATCTTCGGATTGCGAGGCCAGTATGCATGGGCTACAAAGTGGCGTAGCTACCCAAAGGAAAGACGGGGCCTTGCCCCGTAGCCCTCAAACTCAGGGGGCCCTCAAATCCTAACCAAAAATCTTGCTCGAGCTGAACTTTTTGGTGTACGCACAAATACAAAAACATATCGTCGGCTTAAAGTGTAAGCCTGCTAAGTTCACTTTTAACCGATTCTAACATTTCAATGTCATTCGAAAGAAAAAAGCACACTGCATCGTCAGGCAAAAAAATCTGTTTTAATTTCAAATTCTAATACGGAAAAATTGGTGATAAGAAAAACGGCTAAGTCCACCTATGGTCAAAGTTCACAGCTAACACCAACAAGTGACTCCAAGTAGAGTTTTTATAGTGCACAGAATCGAATTTATAAGACACTTCATATAGGAACAAAATAAGCCATCCATATTTTGCATCTTTGAGTCATACTTAAAACATAGAACGTATCAAGTAAGACATAACTCATTTATTACAAAAACCTTTCAAATAAACGCGAGAGTCCCCCAAGGGAGTGTTGTTGGGCCTTTTCCTTACCTTGTATACACAGCAGATATTCCAAATAACGATAGAATATTGATTTCAACATTTGCTGATGACACAGCGGTACTTAGTCGGCACAAGAACATAAGTATCGCAACTTCTCAGCTCCAAGATCACTTGAGCGAAATCCAAAGCTGGTAATCTAAATGGCGTATCAAAATTAATGAGCCTAAATGTCAACACATTAATTTCACGCTCAATAGAAAAGCTTCTCCAGACATTTTCCTTAATAATGTACGCATCCCACAATGTGAGGAAGTCACATATCTCGCTATTCATTTGGACAAAAGACTGATATGGCGTAAGCATATTGAAGCTAAGAGAACCCAAATGAAGCTTAAAGCCAACAGCCTGCACTGGTTAATAAATAGCCGCTCTCCTCTAAAGCTTGAATATAAAATCCTTCTATACAACCAAGTTATAAAACCAATATGGACGTAACAGGTTGGCCGATAAGTCCCAGGTCTGACACATAGATGGCGTCGCTAGTATTAAATGCATATTATTTTTATATAGTGGCAACCTTCAAATGATTCGTGTCAAAATTTGACGTCTGTAAGTCAATTAGTTTGTGAGATAGAGCGTCTTTTGTGAAGCAACTTTTGTTATTGTGAAAAAAATGGAAAAAAAAGGAATTTCGTGTTTTGATAAAATACTGTTTTCTGAAGGGAAAAAATACAGTGGAAGCAAAAACTTGGCTTGATAATGAGTTTCCGGACTCTGCCCCAGGAAAATCAACAATAATTAATTGATATGCAAAATTCAAGCGTGGTGAAATGAGCACGGAGGACGGTGAACGCAGTGGACGCCCGAAAGAGGTGGTTACCGACGAAAACATCAAAAAAATTCACAAAATGATTTTGAATGACCGTAAAATGAAGTTGATCGAGATAGCAGAGGCCTTAAAGATATCAAAGGAAGGTGTTGGTCATATCATTCATCAATATTTGGATATGTAAAAGCTCTGTGCAAAATGGGTGCCGCGCGAGCTCACATTTTACCAAAAACAACAACGTGTTGATGATTCTGAGCGGTGTTTGCAGCTGTTAACTCGCAATACACCCGAGTTTTTGCGTCGATATGTGACAATGGATGAAACATGGCTCTATCACTACACTCCTGAGTCCAATCGACAGACGGCTGAGTGGACAGCGATCGGTGCACCGTCTCCGAAGCGTGGAAAGACTCAAAAGTCCGCTGGCAAAGTAATGGCCTCTGTTTTTTGGGATGGGCATGGAATAATTTGTATCGATTATCTTGAGAAGGGAAAAACCATCAACAGTGACTATTATATGCCGTTATTGGAGCGTTTGCATGTCGAAATCGCTGCAAAACGGCCCCATATGAAGAAGAAACAAGTAAGAAAGCTAAAGTCGGTCAAGCCCGACTTTGAAATACCCAGCGTCCCGACATTATGAGCGCACTATTTTTTGCTTCTCTATTTGTGGGCGTGGCAGTAGGAGGGCAACATAAATTATTTCCCTACACCTTTCATTCGCCTTGGTGAACCTATGTTGCGAATTTTAAGCTTCTACGCCTTTTACTTCGGAAGTTACGAAAAATCTTTATTTGTGGGCGTGGCAGTGGGCGGGCCACAAAAAATTTTTCCTACACCTTTCATTCGCCTTGGTGAACCTATGTTGCGAATTCGAAGCTTCTACGCCTTTTACTTCGGAAGTTACGAAAAATCTTCATTTGTGGGCATGGCAGTGGGCGGGCCACATAAAATTTTTTTTACGTCTTTCATTCGCCTTGGTGAACCTATGTTGCGAATTTGAAGCTTCTACGCCTTTTGCTTCGGAAGTTACGAAAAATCGTTATTTGTGGGCGTGGCAGTGGGCGGGCCACAAAAAATTTTTTCCTTCACCTTTCATTCGCTTTGGTGAACCTATGTTGCGAATTTGAAGCTTCTACGCCTTTTATTTCGGAAGTTACGAAAAATCGTTATTTGTGGGCGTGGCAGTGGGCGGGCCACAAAAAATTTTTTCCTGCACATTTCATTCGCCTTGGTGAACCTATGTTGCGAATTCGAAGCTTCTACGCCTTTTACTTCGGAAGTAACGAAAAATCTTCATTTGTGGGCGTGGAAGTGGGCGGGCCACAAAAAGTTTTTTCCTACACGTTTCATTCGCCTTGGTGAACCTATGTTTCGAATTTGAAGCTTCTACGCCTTTTACTTCGGAAGTTATGAAAATTATCTATTTGTGGGCGTGGCAGTGGGCGGGCTACATAAATTTTTGTTTCTACACCTTGTGACGACCACAAAATCGTCACAACTTTGCACAAACAACAACGGGAAGAAACACAACGTCCACAAAAGACAACAACAACTGCAAGAAGACACAAAGCAGACATGCGCAACAACAACACAACTAAACGATCGAAATCGAACGGCGCGACGCAGCAGAGCAGCACGCAGAGCGCATGCGGATAATGCATGTACACAGTCCAAAGGTCGACACGCAGGAAAAGCGTGACTCAGAGGCCAAAGGTCGACACGCACGAAAAGCGTGACTAATAGTCCAAAGGTCAGTCCAGAAATGGATATAAAAGCAAGCGACGGCACAAGGAAAAGGCAGTCAGTACGAGAACAGCACAAGAGAAAATTCCTAATCGTAGTTAACGAGACCTTGCCTCACAAGCGATTAAAGAATTTAGGACAAATCTGAAGGATAATTGTTTGATCCTGGGTTTCTGGTAACGAGACAAAGCCTCACAAGGAAACTAGGTCCGATTATTATCCTTTCAGAGCATCTTTCTCAGAGCATCCTCGACAGTAAAACCGCGACAACGAACTACAGTGGACATCGACTAGAGGACCAACAGTGAAGCCCTCCGTGGAACTACAGTGAAACCCTGCTCGTGGGACAACAGTGAAACCCTGCTCGTGGAACTACAGTGAAACCCCGCTTCATGGAACTACAGTGAAACCCCGCTTCGTGGAACTACAGTGAAACCTCACTTCAGAGGACTCCAGCAAGACGCAGCCAACAATTACACGCAAATTACTTGAATTATATATTGAATTACATTGAATTATATATTACATTTACTGAATTATATTGAAATTAAACAACCATTGAAAATCCTTAGATAACTGCGTTGAAATATAAATTTCTTGTACGACCCCTGGACACGACTGAGCGCTACCCCGGCAGGATAGGTCGTTACAAGTGGCGCCCGAGCAAAATTTGACAAGAAGACACACAAGATGGTAAAAACTACATGGATATACTCTCTTCGGAAAGAGGACCTCTTAAATTACTGCGAGACTGTAAAAATCGATACCCAAGGCACCGTCGACGAGCTACGAAAACGACTGGCCGCATTCGCAAATGAGCACGCATCAGATGACGAATACGCACGAATATTACACGAATGGGAGGTAAAACACGCAAGAGCACCTTCACCACTTTTACCACTGGATGCAGACGCAAACCAAAATAATCCAACGGGAGCCATTCCGAAATACGTACAAGCAGAAACTCTCCGAACAACCACATCGCCACCGTCAGTAACCGCAATTTCCATGCCAGCATACACGGACATTATCGACAAGGTCCGCAAATGGGGACTGAAGTACGACGGCAAGCAGGACGCTCTGAGCTTCATAGAAAGAGTGGAAGAATTGGCAGAAGTCTACGACCTACCGAAAAATATGCTGCCCAGAACAATGCCAGAACTTTTAAAAGACATGGCCCTATCCTGGTACAGGAACAACAATGCAGCATGGCGCATCTGGAGCAACTTCAAGCGAGATTTCCTAGAGTTCTTCCTACCACCACGATATTTCGAGCTATTAGAGGACACTATTCGCAGAAGAGAACAACAAGAAGAAGAACCGTTTAAACAATACCTATTAGCAATGCAGGAATTGATGCGACACACCGAATACACGGAAATAAAGAAACTGGATCGCATATATGAGAATAGCACCCACGAATTCCAGGGATATGCCAAGAGACGAGACTTTGCAACACTGAGAGGACTCATCGATTTAGCAGACGATTTCGAAAGGTTAAAAAGCAAAAAACAAGACAGAGCGAAACAAAAGAAACAGCCACAAAACCGAACCGAAGAGCGAAGTCGCCGAGTTACCGAACAAAAACCACCAGAACCAGCACAAGACACCCAAGACAAAATCGATGTCTACAATGCATGCCGCCGATGCGGCCAACCAGGCCATCGCCAATTTGGCTGTAAAAATCCACAAATCCTATTTTGTTGGATTTGCGGGAAACGAGGAGTAAGGACAATTGAATGCTGCAGGAAATCGGGAAACGAGCAAGGGGACCGCCAATAACGAGGCACGGCGACAAACCCCTACAGGAGGCCTCGAATTTAAAATTCTTAAATAATACCATAGTTGCTCATATTAAACTGGGAGAAATACCCTTAGTAGCAACCATCGACACCGGAGCCACAAGAAACTACATAAGTAGGGCTATGGCCGAACAAATTCGGGACTCCAGCCAACGACACAAAATTCGTGCCAACATACAACTAGCAGACGGCACCAAAACACTCGTAACTGAAGCAACTACAACCACGCTACAACTCGGACAAAACCGCCTACAAATCGAATTAGCTATATTAGAGCAGGTGGTAGACGACGTCATACTCGGCATAGACACACTGGGAGCGCTAGACGCACAGGTGGAGATTGCAGGCCAGAGTATAAAAATTCCAAAGATTCAAACCGCTGACTGGAATGCACTCTCAATACGAGAAGTCGCCGAAAACACAACCGAGTCACAAAGCAAACCAATCTCCCGAGCAGAAGCGGAAGAAATAATTCAAACAGAAATAAAACGTTTCGAAAGCATTGAAGGCCCGTCTAACATCGCAAAACACTACATAAGAGTAAAAGACGACATTCCCATCAAAGCCAGATACTTTCCGCAAAACCCTGCAAAACAAGAAATCATAAACAAAGAAATCGATGATATTCTCGAAAAAGGATGCATAGAACCATCGAACAGCCCATACAGTGCACCAACGGTCCTCGTACGCAAGAAAAATGGTAAATGGAGACTCTGCATCGACTACAGGCAACTAAATGCTAAATCAATCCCTGACGCATACCCATTACCACGAATAAGCCACATTTTGGACCGTCTGAAGGATGCAAAAATTTTTAGCAGTCTGGACCTTAAAAATGGCTACTGGCAAATTCCAATGGACGAGGCAAGCAAACAGTATACCGCGTTCACTGTGCCCGGACGGGGCCTTTTCCAATGGAAGGTAATGCCGTTCGGATTACACTCAGCACCCGCAACTTTCCAACGGGCATTAGACTCAGTAATAACGCCTGAACTAGAACCGTTCGCTTTTGCGTACCTCGACGACATCATCGTACTAGGTCGAACACTGGAAGAACATATGACGAATTTAGTAGAAGTTTTTAGAAGATTACGTGAGGCCAACCTCAAAATAAATCCAGAAAAATGCGAATTTCTAAAAACAGAAATCAAATACCTTGGTCATATGGTAAGCGACAAAGGGATTCAAACAGACCCGTCAAAAATTGAAGCCATCGAACGTCTCAAGCCACCAACGAACATAAAAGAACTACGGCAGTGCATCGGAATCACTTCATGGTACAGACGATTCGTACCCGAATTCGCAGACACCATACATCCCTTGACAACACTACTCAAAAAAGGAGTAAACTGGGTATGGACCGAAGAGCACCAACAAGCTTTCGAGAATTTAAAAAAGAAACTTACTGAAGCACCCATCCTTGCATGCCCGGACTTTAATAAACAATTCATTTTACAAACAGATGCCAGCGACTACGGACTTGGTGCAGTGTTGACACAGGATGATAATGGAAACGAGAGAGTAATAGCTTATGCAAGCCGCCACCTTAACAAACCGGAAACAAACTACTCAACCACCGAAAAAGAATGCCTTGCGATCGTTTGGGGAATTCGAAAAATGCGTCACTACCTCGAGGGATACAATTTTATTGTCATCACTGACCACCTCTCATTAAAATGGTTAAATTCTATCGAAAACCCATCAGGACGCATCGCACGATGGGCACTAGAGCTGCAACAATATAACTTCGAAGTTCGTTATAGGAAGGGGAGAGAGAACGTCATTGCTGACGCTCTATCAAGAGATCCACTGGAGACAACACGACGCATACACGAAGAAGAAATACCACCTCTGCCCAAGGACTGGGTCACACGGAAAACAGAGGAAATTAAAAAAGAGCCACATAAATTTCCTGAATATATAATAGAAAACGGAAATTTATATAGACACCTACCGCCAAACGCAGACGATGAAGACAGCGTGGCTTGGAAACTATGTATAGGAAGGAAAGACATCGACCGAGTGCTAAACGAAAATCACGATCACCCAACAGCTGGTCACCTGGGTATACGGAAGACATTCCTCCGAACAGCAAAAAAATATTTTTGGCCGAGCATGATGAAAGACATACGGAAACATGTGTTTCGATGCAAAAGCTGTCAACATTTTAAGGTAAACCAACAGAAGCCAGCAGGATATATGCTCACTAAAATCGCAGATGAACCGTGGGCCATCCTATGCGCAGACTTCGTGGGACCATTGCCACGCTCTATACATGGGAACACAACACTACTGGTATTCTACGACAAATTTTCAAAATGGGTAGAATTGGTGCCACTACGAAGCGCCACTGCCGACGCAGTCCGGAAAGCCCTTCGGGAGCGAATAATCGCACGATACGGGGTACCCAAGGTCTTGCTAACCGACAATGGCACACAATTCACAAGCCGTAATTTAGAAAATTTTCTGGAAGAAGTGGGTATACATCACCAGTATACGGCCCCATACACGCCCCAAGAAAATCCCACCGAACGAGCAAACCGCACGATAAAAACAATGATTGCACAGTATACACAATCATCACACAAACACTGGGACGAGGCGCTACCCGAAATCATGTTGGCCATAAACACCAGTGTTGCGGACACCACAGGCTTTAGCCCAGCCATGCTGACGCAAGGCAGAGAACCGCGACTACCCAAAAGTCTTTTCGATGAAAAAACAACAGGTACAGGGGCAGAAGCACTAACAGTCACACAACGGCACAACCGACTTCAAGAAATTTTCAAAATTGTCGAAGTGAACCTAGCAAAGGCAAGCCAGGAACAAGCTCGCGCCTACAACCTACGGCGACGTCCGTGGAAACCTTATCGAGGACAACTGGTACTCCTACGAACTCACCCACTGTCGAAAGCCATTGACGATTTCGCGGCAAAACTGGCACCAAAGTTCGATGGACCATTTATGGTTGAATCCTTCTCATCTCCCGTGATAGTGAAACTGAGAGACGGTAAAACGTTGAAGACAGCTCACATCTCTCAGCTTAAGCCATTTTACACTGATGAATCCGACCTGCAACAAAATGAAAACGTTGAGCAACCGCCAACACAAAACAATAACGTACCTTTTCCGTCGAAATAAATATCCACGGCGACACAGGGCTCCCTCGGCGACGGCACGATAAAAAATTCATCCAAAACGGAATCGTCAGAGGAAAAAATTGGTAAAAAAAAAAAAATATATATTCGAGCATAAACTGCTTCAAATTGTAAAAATTTAAAAGAACCAGAGGAAAAGAAAACATATGAAAACTAAAGCCCGGTTATAATACAAAATAGGCAAATCTACATTATAACTGAAAATAAAATCCACAAACCCAATAGGAATCAGGTCATTGACCCAAGAAAGGAAGAAAATGGGAAAATTAATATCAGCCAATGGCACACAAGTAGATAGGAGTAATCACACACATAAACACATATGGAACAGAGGAAAGTAATGTGCAACAGTTGGTTAGAAAAGCAGCAGACAAGAATTATGAAATATGCTTTCCCACTCTATGCCAAAAAAAAAAAAATATGCATATGCAGTAACAACGGAGGATCGACGGCGGCGTCGCAGCACTCATGAGATCAAATAAAGTTCAAGGCCATATAATATGCAAAAGAAAGTCTCGACCGAGGATAATGGAAAAAATGCAAATATGATTTCTCCTTTTCAGGGAAATAGCGTTATTGTCAAATTTATTTCTTTTTCATACAACAACAAATCCTTAAATTAGAACATTATAAAAGGGAGCAGTATCCCGACGAATAAATCATTTTGCGAGTAAAATACAACGCGATCACAATTGCAAATTTTTTTTAAACATGCAACACCCAACTGGAAATTCCGCCGGAGTCATCGGAACATACCCAAAGACAGGCCGAGGTTATTCAATCTTCAAGACGGATGTGGAGAGATTGGCCGAAGGAAAATGGGTGAATGACACCATCATCGACGTTTACGGGGCGTGGTTAATCCAAGGGCTGATATCACCTGAAGATCGGGAAAAGGTATATTTATTCAGCGGTCTTTTCTTCCCACAGCTACTGGCGATCAAAAATGGAGAACGGCCACGAGATTTTTTGAATGGATGGTTGCGAAGGGCAAAAATCTTCGAGAGAGATTATGTCATCATACCAGTTGTTGACAAATTCCACTGGACGCTCGTGATCGTGGACAGCACCCGGATT
>JAIPUU010001339.1:0-12500 GCA_020466095.1 Chlorops oryzae
AGGGAAGCCCAACCAACCGTTGGCCTCCGCACGGTGCACCTTTGAGACTCCCAATGCGGAGCGTTTACGCTCTTAAGGGGGTCTTCTCATTGAAAACCCGTTTTTTGGACCCTTTTTAAAAAAATTCTTATTTAAAAACGCAAAGAATAATTGAAAACTTTTTTTATTTATTGTATTACAAAAGGTTCAAAGTAAATAAACAAATTTTTTTTGCCTCGATACGTGGGCTGTTCAAAAAGAAATGAGACTTCAAAGTTGGTGGTGAAAAAAAAAGGTGCCGTCACGGTGGCCACGATTCCGGGTCTCCGGAGTGTCTGAAATGGAAAAAAAAAAAAACGGAGTTATAATCAGTATAGATGTAATTCTCGGGTGATTCTCAAGCTTAATTTTGTGATTTTTTTTGACAAAATGGCGGCCATTCAAAAAAAAATTTCAATTTCGCGCTTTTTTTTTAGTAGTTTAGTGTAAAAAAAAATATTAAAAATTTTTCTTTAATTATGGTCGAGGTTCACCTGAAAATGGTGACAATTCTGCGTCGATTCCACTTTGTTTCATGAAAATCGGTTTAGTTGAACTGGAGATATCATGGCCGCCAGTTCGAAAAACGTGGTTTCGAGATAAACGCGTTTAAAGTTTGAAGCAACGCAAAATTTACTCGTTTTAGCGCAGATCTTGCTCGACAAAGAAGGCTATATCCTCGAAACTATTTCGAATTTCAAAAAATCCTTTTAGGGGCATATTCACTACTACCCAAGCTATAAATAAATGCAAAAAAAAAAGTCGAAAAAAAAAGTTGCTCAATGAGAAGACCCCCTTAAAGAGCCTCCGAAAAAGATCTTAAATAAGCGTGTTGGCCGGAAAAAACGGCCCTTTCAAAACATATGAAAAAAGGTGTGCCCTATGAGCTCCTTAAAGAAGTGTTTTCGGCGTTCTCAAATGCTCCCTCAGATAAACCGCAAGGCCTCCGTGCGGACTCTTCTATTAGCTTCCTTAATAAAAACAAAAATTCCTTTAAACCTGCGGCGTCGCTTCTTGTCTTCGAATTTTTGTGGAAAACCATAAAAAATGACAAAAACATTGTCAACTAGATAATTCAATTTCAAAACATGACTACCTGAACGCTCCTTTAGGGTGCCTTTTGGGATCCCATGGTCAGAAAGCTCCAAAAACTCTTCTCCAATCTGTATTGGAAGGAGTCCTTTTACACTCCCACTTCGGAGTGCTCCGCCTATGGTTGGCTGGTTAGCAGAACTCGAATATTGCTTTACCCGGCAGTAGTGGAGCCACCACAACACTAGCGATATCGCCCGTCCCTCGTGGCGAGAATCGGTCCCCCCTCCGCTATCCAAAACGCTGTGGACTTTAATATTTTTGTGTCATTGACGGGTCGTCCTATTATACGCCACCTTTAGGCAGTCATTTCGCTAGCAAAAAAGGGCAGGAAAATGGCCTAGCACCAGCGACTGAGAAAAAAGAAAAATCTTATTTGTGCTTTTTGACTTTTTCTGTTTATTTATTCTATTTATTATTATATTTGTTTTTATCAATTTTTAAGTTTTTTTTTTTTTTTTGTCTTCAACGATTTGTTCAAGTCTTGCAGCCAGCGGGGATTTGTTCTGGTTAATAAGTGAGAAGTTCCCTCTCGGCACAGTCCTTGCACCCGTCTTCGACGCTGGCTGCAAGACTTGAACAAATCGTTGAGGACACTTGCAAGACTAAAGCATAGTTGGCGTCGATGCAAAATGCATATAAATGTCGCGAGCTTCGTGCACGACACTTTGCAGGACATGCCATTCATGAAGTCATGCATCCCATGCGTGAATGAAGTCATCCCTGACTGGTCTTGCGTAATGCACACATGAAT
The DNA here is from genome assembly GCA_020466095.1 of Chlorops oryzae. Lineage (NCBI taxonomy): Eukaryota > Metazoa > Arthropoda > Insecta > Diptera > Chloropidae > Chlorops > Chlorops oryzae. The sequence goes on from JAIPUU010001339.1 coordinate 1,865, forward strand.
AAGTTCTTATAATTTATGAACAATTTGAATAAAACGCTTATTCATCATGATGTTTTGGTTCTATTTAAAGGTTAAGACAACAGATTTTTATATCAACGTGTAAAGAAATGTTTGAAGAAAAATAGAAAAATATATTTCATTCAAAAAACCAACTTTTTCATTATTAATTTTGCATTCAAAGAGCCACTTGCTGGAAACGCGGAAGCAATTTCGTTTTCGATCGTCAGTTCAGTGTTGCCAGTTTAGAGGGTTTTCCTCTATATTTAGAGGTTTTTTATTAATTTAGAGGTAGATTTAGAGGGACAATACTTTTAGAGGGAAATTCAGAGGGACTCTATTCAAAGATTTCGTTGATACATATTATAAAAGAGAGTATGGTCCAGATTTATTTGACATATAAAATCTTCACTAATTGGTTCCTGCAGCTTTTTCGTCCGCGGTCAGACCACATTCTGTCTTTCAAAGAAACTCACGGTCACACACGTGGAACAATGCGGCGGTTGAGAGAGCGTTCTCTACCGTGAATATTATAAAGATCAAATTGAGAAATAAAACTTCAATTCAAACTGCCGATGCCATAACGCGAATTGATTGAGTCATCTAAATCTTTTAATCCATCCACAAAAATGTTGAAAAAATTCAACAATGAGACAACACCTACCAATGTGAATGCGATAACGAAGTATTAGACGCTTTCGAAGGATATGACCCTTCAGCTTCACTTTAAATTGTTGATTTTGCTGTTTGTTGAAACCTTTTCTCTTGTTCCCAAATAAAAAATTGTAACAAAGATGATTTGCCCTTATATTAATATATTTTCTAAAATTTAGAGGGGTTTTTAGAGGTTTTTAAAAATTTTTTAGAGGGAAGCACTGTACTATAGAGGGAAATTGACTGACATTTAGAGGGAAGGCTCGAAAAAAACCTGGCAACACTGCGTCAGTTCGCTTTCAGCCATATATAACTATATATGTCACTCAGGAGCCGTTTCTATTTTGGCTCTTTTCAACACGGTCTTGGGTACCCACCACGGTTTTGGGTACCCACCAAAATGAGCAATTTGCTGTTAGGTACTCACCAAAAGTATTTCTCTCTCGCTCTTTTTTTGCTTGCCGAGTAACATCTCTTTCTAACTGGCGCGAAATGTCCCGCCCAAAATCTATGAGAGTGACATATATAGTAATATATGCTTTCAGCGCTGTGAGCGATAACATTGCGAGCGGAGTGTCGGAATTTTTTCCGCTGTTTTTTATAAACAAGAGCAAAAAACGTCCGCACTTCCTCTTCCCAGCCGGGATTTATGGTGTGTAAGCACGAGGTTATGACCAAGTAGGTAGGCCAAAATAAAAACGTTTTGTGCATCCAGTATTGTGTATTGACATCAAAAAGCAAACCGTAAGCACCGTGCTGTGCACATCATTCGTTGTGCTATGCACGTGTTCGAGCACCTCCTGTACACAATTCCGGCTGGGTTACTATGCGATCGCTCCGACGCAGCCAGACCGAAAGAGCTTTTACGAAAATTTTTCAACCCTCGCACAAGTGAAACTTTGCACAACAAATTATGAATGAAAAAGTTATTAGGGGTCTTCCCTTAAACGTGTATTTGCGTCGAAAACTTCGAAAAATCGTAAATGAAGAAGGCTTAGATATTAATGAACGAAGTTTTGTATGAAAAATGTTACACTTTTACGATTTTTCAATCTTTTCACTTTTAAAGGAATACCCTAATTAAAAATTAAAAGAAATATTGGGAGTTTAAGATAAAAAGTCGTAGAATAGCATGGGAAACAACAAAAATGCCACTCTCTCTTTTATGTATTTCGTCATTTTCGCTCTCTGAGAGAATGCTTCAAAATAGCGGTACCCGAATTGGCGCTATCTTGTTTTCTTGTATCATGGGTGAAATGGCTAGTCATCAAGGACTGGCAGTTTGGCCTGTCACAAACGTCAGGGGCGACCTACTGACTACAGGGTAGATTTCAAAATTTATATATACCCAGCCAACCATTGGCCTCTGCACGGTGCACCTTCAGGACTCCCAAAGCGGTGCGTTTTCACTCTTAAGGAGCCTCCTAAACGGATCCAAAATTAGCGTGTTTGCGGGAGAAAAGGGCCTTTTCAAAACATATGAAAAAAGTGTGCCCTGCGGATTCCTAAAATGAGCGTGTTCGGCGCCCTAAAATGCTCCGTCAGATAAACCGGCTGGATTCCGTGCGGACTCCTCTACTAGCCTACAATTTAAAAAAAAAGGACTCCTAAATTATTCCAAAGATAACCCAGGAGGAGTAGTTTAGGATTGCTTGATTTCCTGTACATTGAGAATTAAAAAAAAAAAACACCCATTTTCCTTTTTAAAAATTTCTAAGGCATTCCAAATAAATATTTCTTATTATTTTTATCAACTACTTTTACTTAGGACATTGCAAAATGTTAGTTTCTAAAAGTTACCCAAAAAGGTTTTCTCCCCTAAATTTCTATTCCATTTAATAAGGGGAAATTCCCGTAAAGGTACATCATCATAAGTTGCATTAAGCTGAAAACCATAAGGAATGAACAAAAAAACCATGCCAACTAGATTATGTATTTTTAAGGCATGACTCTCTGAACGCTCCTTGAGGGTGCTCGTGAGGAGCCCATTGACGGAGCACTCCGAAAACGCTCCTTCAAAGAGTCGAAGTGGGAGTCCTTTTACACTCCTACTTCGGAGCGCTCCGAAAACGAACCTTCAAGGTGTCTAGGTGGGAGTTCTTTAAAACTCCTGTTTCAGAGCGCTCCCCATATGGTTGGCTGGGTATAGCTGTGGGGAGATGAAACTTGTTCTTGACTGTGTGTGTTAGTAACACTGGAATTGTACGTACACGCGTTTCGGTGAGAGTCTAAACTTTTTTGCAGAAGTATTGCTTTTGTTGAATGTCCAATCTGTGTGGTGAAAGTCCATGTTCCATACAATTTTTCCACCTCCCTTCACCCGTCTCGGTGATTTTATCCCAGCATAGTCAAGTGTCACTTGTAGTATTGTATGCACTGAAAGAAATATCGGCAGTAATATTGAATAAAAATTTTCGTAAATATTTGAATATGAATTTTATTCAATATAAGGAATTTTCTTCATGCTGACGAAAATATTTGTTATATTGCAGAAATTTTGAGAATGGAACGAAAAAAAATTCTTCAATATGAGTTAAATAGTTTAATCAATATAACAAAATTTCTTCATAGGTACGAAAACATTTCTTCATACTGAAGAAATTTTCTTACATATGACAAAAGCTTTCGTAGGACATTTTAAAATTTAGAATTTTCGTATAAATGAAGAAATTTCTTCAATATGACGTAATTTGTTTGTTGATATGAAGAAATTTCGTTAATATAACAAAACGTATTCGTGAATATAAAGAAATTAATTTCGTAAATATGAAGAAATTTTTTCAATATGACGAAGAAACTGTCTTAAAATTAATTTATATATTAAATATAACAAATTTATTTCGTATAAGTAAAGAAATTTCTTCAATATGACTTATGTAATTCTTGAGATATGAAGAATTTCTTCAATATTATGAAAAAGTGAATATTTTTTAGAAGTTCTTGGGGTTGATGAGTCTTAAGGCAGAAAATTAAGCGTCATAAGCAAAGTTCGTCCATGAAGTGAAAACGCGTTTTTTTTATGGAAGCAGAGAAATTGTGCTTAATTTGAAAATTGAAAGAAAATAATGCTCGCGTTCAAAATTGCAGAAAATCTGATAGGTGTGTATTAAATCATAAATATTTTGCGATGTGTGCCGTTTTGTAATAAACTCAAGATTTTTAAAGTGCCACATTGACTTGGAGACGCTTCTGCATATGAGTGAGGTTCATATTTCGTACTGCATCCGGTGACACTGGAAGTTGATACGCTGAAAACACTATAGAAAATAGAAGTAAGTATAACAATTGATGCTATATTGCTAAATTTGTTTAATGAAGTGGATGAAATAGAACGACAATTATTTATTTATTTCAGGGAATTATTTAACTTGGAGTACCCAAAGCAAAGCGTTTGCGTATGGACATTTGTACAAACATTTTTTTTAAATATTTACTTAAGCTCAGACGTTAAAAGCTAAAAAATTAAAGGCTTTCGTTTCTCAACTAAACAAAAAACAAAATAACAAAACTGTACCACCCAACAATAGTACCTATATAGCTTAGCTTAAGAAAACCCAACATTACAATGTGTAATTTTTCCATGCATAGTTATGAATACATGAAGTAGTATACAACACACAAAAACTCAGCACAATATCTAACTTTTTATTGCTTAATTTTGGAATATAATTAGCAAGGTGTCAAAAAACCTGTTTTGGGAAAAATTTAATTTTTATTTATGATTCCGTTAGATCACATATTTAGTATAAACTTTTGTTTTGGAACTTTTTTTTTAAAAACATAAAACCCGGGCTTTTCCAATTTCCTCCCATAACACAGTGGGATCGCATAATACATTTGAGTGCAAGAACTATAAGGAGTGGTCGCACAGTGATGAAACTTGGTACTGAACCTTATCTTAATAAAATTAAGGAAAATATAAATTTTCATCAAAATCGGTCACGCCTACCACCCACCCCCAATACAATTCGAAATCAATTTTTAATGTAACATTTCTTCCTTTGGTCAGAATGTCTTGAAATTTTGCACAGAGATTACAATTAACGCAGGGAAAACATTCTGAAGTTTTCATACAAACTCGATTTCGTTAGAGCACACATTTTGTATAAACTTTTGTTTTGAAATGAATTTTTCATATGAAAAATTTTTACCCTAAAAGTATACTCTAAATTTTTTCTTATTTCATTGTAAGATTGTATGAACTTCATTGAAAAATGATGTTACATATTTTACTTCAGTACAGCCAAATTTGATTAGCAATTGTTGTGGGCCAAGTGGTTTTTGAAAGTTAATATTATGACAAAATTAACAATATAAAAGATTTTCAAAACAAAATGTTTTTAAAGGGTGGCATCGTGCTCTGAAAATGCCAAAAAACACGATTTTTTTTTATGGGGAATTTCGTTTTTCCTTGATAGTTTCCATGATATTGGTCCTTTTTGCTTGGGCCAAGTGGATTTTGAAGGGTATTTTGAAGGTCTTTCCGAAATGAAGACTAACTATAAAATCGAGTTTATTTTAGGGTGTGGCAAACGATTTCCAAAATGAGCATTTCCGAATTTCTACGGTTTTTAAGCTAAACAGACCAGAAACCTTATTGATATATTTAATATTTATATATATTTTTTTAGAGACTTATAAATCACATGAAAAAACATCAACATAACCCCCGTTAATTAATTACTTTGTATGCAAACGACACATAAATAAAATAAATTTTCCCGAAAAAGCTACATATATAGCTCCATATCTTCTTCTACACATGGAAAAAAAAATTTTTTTTTTTTTTTAATTGAGGACTGAAGATTTTTCTTCAAAAAAAATGTGATTTCACATTTGTCGGACGATTTTGAAAAAATCGAAAAAATGACACCTTGCTAAATATAATTGTAAAATATAGTACAGAAAATATATATCTAGGTATATATAATATTGATCATTGGAGGCATTATAAGAAACGCAATACTAAATAAAAATAATATTAAAACTGAATTCGATGTAATTTACTTTGACTTGACATTTTGGTTTAAAGTATATTTTTAGGGAAAATGCTGCATTATTTTGAAAAATTTCTTTAAGTCCTTTCATAATATTTTAAAATTTTCGTCCTTTTAACGACACAATCATATATACATAAAATTGTTTTTTAATTCTTATCGTGAGTCTTTATTTAGTCAATCATTTTTGCTTGCAATGAGAAAGTTAATATACTGTTTTGTGTATGATATTTGGACGATTTTCTTGTCTATAAAAAATAGCATATGTGAGACAGGCGGGACTGACAACAGTTAATACATATGATGAAATTTTGAAATATATAAATATGAAGAAATTTCTTCAATATAACTAAGCAGGGTTGCGTATTTTAATAAATTTCTTCATATTGAAGAAAATCATTCGTAATATTGAAGAAATTTATTCAATATCAATAATTATTTTCGTAGATATGAAGATATTTCTTCAATATAACGAAATTTTTTTCCTGATTTGAATTTCTTCATATTGAATATCGTCTTTATTCATATTGATTGCTTTTTTTAGTTAGCTCTATTTTTACTGCCGTTTCTTCAATAACGCAGCCCATTTCTTCAATATTACCTACGGATTTTTTTCGGTGTGGTTACGACAATCCGATTTCAAAATTTGATTCTTATGCGCACTTGTGATGTAGCAAAAAAGTAATCTGATTGGTTGAAATTATTGAACATTTTTGACAGATGAAAATTTTCAAGACCAAAAATTTTAATTAAGGAGTTTATGTTATTACAGCGTTGCCACTGACTTTCGTACAATACATGATACACTGCAAAAAAAAGCTTCCGCTTATAAGTAAGTATATGCAAAACCATAATGTGTACAATTTGATGTGAAATGAATAAAAATAACATCAATTTACTAAATACCGATTCAATTATTGAGCATAGCATTCGATTTTTTTTATTTTCGCGAACAATTTTTATACCCAGCGTAAGCGGGGTATATTAGTTTTGTGCAAATCTTGTAACAGGGAGAATTAAGCTCCGGAGATATAGAAAAATGTATATAGAAATGATCAGGATCAAAAACTGAATCGATTTAGACATGTCCGTCTGTCCGTCTGTCCGTCTGTCCGTCTGTCCGTCCGTCCGTCCGTCCGTCCGTCCGTCTGTCCGTCTGTCCGTCCGTCCGTGGTCGGATCTCCTCCGAAACGGCTGGACCAATCAAGTCGAAATTTGGCACACAGGTATATCGGGATCCGAGTATGATCCTAAGTAAAAATGGGAGACATCCGCCCACTGCCACGCCCACAAATGAATATAATGTGTTTTCAGTAAAATGCTTGTAACTTGCGAACCACTCAACACATTCCATATTGATATTTGGTGTACTGGTAAACTACGAAAAGGACATATCCTGGCAAAAAATGGACGCCGCCCACCTCGAGCCACGCCCACAAATAAGCCCAAAATTAAGGGCTTATCGTAACTTGTGAAGTAAAAGGCGTAGAAGCTTCAAATTCGCAACATAGGTTCACCAAGGCGAATGAAAGGTGTAGGAAAAAATTTTTTATGACCCGCCCACTGCCACGCCCAAAAATGAAGATTTTTCGTAACTTCCGAAGTAAAAGGCGTAGAAGCTTCGAATTCGCAACATAGGTTCACCGACGCGAATGAAAGGTGTAGGAAAATTTTTTTTATGGCCCGCCCACTGCCACGCCCAAAAATGAAGATTTTTCGTAACTTCCGAAGTAAAAGGCGTAGAAGCTTCGAATTCGCAACATAGGTTCACCAAGGCGAATGAAAGGTGTAGGAAAAAATTTTTTGGGGCCTGCCCACTGCCACGCCCACAAATAAAGATTTTTCGTAACTTCCGAAGTAAAAGGCGTAGAAGCTTCAAATTCGCAACATAGGTTCACCAAGGCGAATGAAAGGTGTAGGAAAAAATTTTTTATGGCCCGCCCACTGCCACGCCCACAAATAAAGATTTTTCGTAACTTCCGAAGTAAAAGGCGTAGAAGCTTCGAATTCGCAACATAGGTTCACCAAGGCGAATGAAAGATTTAGGGAAATAATTTATGTTGCCCTCCCACTGCCACGCCCACAAATAGAGAAGCAAAACATAGTGCGCTCATAATGTCGGGACGCTGGGTATTTCAAAGTCGGGCTTGACCGACTTTAGCTTTCTTACTTGTTTGTGATTTCTTTTAGCATCAGCACCAGCTAATTGATATTAACTCATTGATATTAAACTTTAAAAACATTTTAAAATAAAACATATTTTTACAAAACAAAACAAACACAGCTTGTGTCCCAGGAAGTTTTTATTAAAATTACCATTAAATTATCCGCAATGGGCATGCTAAGTGGTTCGGCTTTATAAATTTTTTGGAAAATAATATAAGGCGTTTATTTTTGGCCCTAATTTCGTGAAACATAACGGAAACCTGAAAAATAACACTATAAGCCCACTCTGAGAAATTCATCAAAACCGGCTACGCCCACCTCCCACACACCCCCAAAGACTTTTTCATATCGTTATCTTAATGTAGAAAGGCCCCAACTAACATTTTTTCCAAAATTCACTTTTTTTGCATAATTCGATATACCGCCCCCAAATAGACCATGATAAAAAAAAATTAAGGTTCTGAGATCAAAAATAACGGATTTACAATCATTTAAACAAAAAGCCCCAACTGATTTAAAACACTTCCTTAAACAAAAAGCCCTAACTGACTGCCATTGTGGTAGCTAATCTCACAATTTTGGACCCACTGAGATGAACTTTGGAATAGAGCTTACTGATGTGCCCCAAAATTATTGTCATCCAACCTGTCTTTACCTTTCATTCGTTAAAAAAAGATTTTACTACTTATGCAGTTGTTGTTGCTAATTAAACTTCGTTATAATTAACATTTTAAGCAAAACTGAACTAAAGTTAACACTACCCTAAAAGTATGCTTTACTTTTACCCCATTTTAGAGGCTCTTAAGGTGTCAAAAAACCTGTCTTGGAAAAAATTTAATTCTTTTTATGATTCCATTAGATCACATATTTAGTATGAACTTTGTTTCTCAACTTTTTTTTGTAAGCGATAACTATCGGGAAATGGGCGGTTTCCAATTTATTCCCTAACACAGTGGGATCGCATAATACATTTGAGTGTGAGAACTATACGGAGTATTCGCAGAGTGATGAAACTTGACACTGTACTTAATCTCAATAAAGTTAAGAAAAATATGAAGTTTCATTAAAATCGGTCACGACCACCACCCACCCTTATAAAACCCAAAATTAATTTTTTATGTTCAATTTTTTCTGTTTTCATATGAGGCCAGATATTGTAAGTTATTGAGTTTGCAATGTTAATGGGGTTTACTGGCCAGTGTTGTTTCGGCACAATTAAAACATTTTCAATTTGCGTTTTCTCCTACGTGTTTCGTCAATTTTTGTGACATCCTTAGGGAGCTTTTCAAATTTTTCCAAATTTTTAAACAATATTTAAGCTGCGACGTCAGTTGGCCTTTTTACGTTTTGCCTTCAACAGCATAGTGTATGCGCGGTTAATTTTGTCTTCTTTGAAGTTCAAATGAAATTTTTTCCTTTGCTCAGAATGTCTTTAAATTGTCCACAGAGCTTACAATCAACGCAGGGAAAACATTCGTTAAAGCACACATTTTGTATAAACTTTTGTCTCGAAATGAATTTTTTATATGAAAAATGTTTACCCCATAAATTTCTTTCTTATTACATTTCAAGATTCATTGAAAAATGTTGTAACATACTTATTTTACAGTACAGCCAAACTTTCTTAGAAATTGTTGTGGGTCATGTGCAGTGCCGGCCACGGAAGCAAGCTAGAAGAAAAAAGAGCGTAAGCATTCGTTTGTGCACAAAATTGCTCTCAAATGAGAAGCAAAGCTGAGAGCCACAAAATTCGTTCAGTTGAGTGGAAAACGTAAAGCGAGACGGAGCTGCATCGGATGAAGCTAGATGAGAACGTAAATTTTTTCAGCCTTGATACACTTCGAAGAAAATTATTATTTTATACTTCAAGAATTTTTTCATCGTGTTCTTAACACTCAGTTATTTTATTATATAATTAATATAAATTCAGCACATCATTGCTTTGCACAATAGTTCTCTGCTCTGCACTGTAAATTTTCAAGATAAAAGAGCTCAAGATGATCTGAAAAGGCTCCGAAATTACCCATCCCTACCTCTTGGACGAGGCGTCGAGTTTTTGCGACATATCGATCCAGGGACATACCCAGTTCTAAAGAACAAAATTTTTCGGCTCTAAGAAAAATGTATGCAATTTTGTATGAAAACATCCACAACTGTGTCTCGCTGTGTAATGTGCACGCATACAAACGCAATTAGTAAGTGTAGTGGTGGCCGACACTGGTCATGTGGGTTTTCAAAGTTAATTTTATTGCAAAATTAACAGTATAATTGATTTCTAAAACAAAGAGTTTTTAGGGGGTGGCATTGTGCTCTGAAAACGCAAAAAAAAACAAGTTATTTTTGTATGGGGAATTTTGTTTTTCCTTGATAGTTTCCATGATATTGGTCCTTTTTGCTTTGGCCAAATGGATTTTGAAGGGTAATTTAAAGGTTTTTCCGAAATGGGTACTAACTTTTTAATCGGGTTTGTTTTAGGGTGTGGCCAGAGCCGTCCTTAGCGTTTCCGGCGCCCCCTAACTGCAATTCAAACAAATACACAAAAAGGCAATCGATATATTGAGATAACAATTTATTTACAGTTTATTATACCCAGCGTAAGCGGGGTATATTAGTTCTGTGCGAATCTTGTAACATGGAGAATAAAGCTCCTTAGATATAGACAAATATATATAGAAATGATCAGGATCAAAAACTGAATCGATTTAGACATGTTCGTCTGTCCGTCCGTCCGTCCGTGGTCGGATCTCCTCCGAAACGGCTGAAACAATGAAGTCGAAATTTGGCACACATGTATATCGGGGTCAGAGTATGATCTTAAGTAA
>JAIPUU010001153.1:0-14561 GCA_020466095.1 Chlorops oryzae
AAATGGGAGACATCCGCCCACTGCCACGCCCACAAATTAAATTATTGAGTTTTCAATAAAATGCTTGTAACTTGCGAACCACTCAACACGTTCGATTGATATTTGGTGTACTGGTAAACTACAAAAAGAGACATAGCCTGGAAAAAAATTGACGCCGCCCTCCGTGAGCCACGCCCACAAATAAGCCCAAAAATAAGGGCTTATCGTAACTTGTGAAGTAAAAGGCGTAGAAACTTCAACTTCGCAGCATAGGTTGACCAAGGCAAATGAAAGGTGCAGGAACAAAAATTTATGTAGCCCGCCCACAGTCAGGCTTGACCGACTTTAGCTTTCTTACTTGTTTATAATTTTTTTAATTTTTTATAACAAATATCTACAAAACATAAAGATTAAACTTAAATTGTCCGTTATTGACATTGCTATATTTAAAGAAAAAAAAAAAAAAAATGGAGTTGGTGTGGGGCGGAAGGGGTTTTGAATTGTGAGGAGTGTCAAGGGGAAAGAAGAAATGTTCCATATCAAATGACAGGGGAAAAATAAAGACTTTTTAACGAGCCTGTATGAAGGAAAAAATGAAAACTGATTTGAAGCTTATTACAATTAAATCACTCGACTCCTTTGTGGTCAATTCAAAATCGGTCAATAAGTGTCTGTCCCTTCTCTCTGAGATGAGAGAGTACTTCCAAATAGAGATCGTATGGGTACCTGGACATAGCGATATTCCTGGGAACTGTACAGCTGATGAGCTGGCCAGACACGGCACCACTCTGACGGCTCCACGAACAGGCGAGCAAACAGAGGTTCCTCTTGCTACCTGTCGCCTTCTCATTGAGGAATGGGCGGTCAACAGGTCCTTTCAAGAGAGATGGGAAAGCGGGGGTTTTTGTGAGAAAGCTAGACTAACTTGGCCACGCATAGGGCATAAACGGACTGAGGAATTACTCAGGATGTCAAAAACGCGTCTTTCGGTGACAGTCGGACTGTTGACCGGTCACTGTCTCATAGGTCCCCATGCCAGAAGGCTACGGGCACCTGCCTTCGATTTTTGCAGGAGTTGTCAGGATGAGGAGGAGGAGGAAACTCCTCAGCATCTTCTCCTGCACTGCCCAGCCTTTGCTAAACTGAGATTTAAAACCTTGGGATATTACTTCTTTCACTCCCTATCGGAACTCGGGGAACTTAACCCTGTGGGGATAGCAAGCTTTATTGAGCGAACAAAATGGTTTATTAAATAGGTGTCCTGAATCCGTGGGTATCACAATGGACCTTCCTTGGTCTAAGTGCGCCACCTTCCTGGTGGGCGGCCCCTACAACCTATTCTAACCTACTTCGGTGTGAGTTTTGTGTTTGAATTTCGCTGTTTTCGCCACTTCGTATTTCTGGCTTAGGAGAAAAAAGGAAACTTGTTTTAAATTTTTTTTAACTAAATACATGTTTAAGTTTTATGGAAAAATATAAATTTAACATTTACCATCATTTTTCTTTGAACTTTCGGGGGGTCTTATAATCAAGTTTTTTCCGATCCTTGAGTGGGCGTTTTGCGAAAAGTGGGCGTGGTATCAAAAATTTTTTTAACTTTTTCCCATATTGGAGGTAACAAATAATGTCTGTGCCGAATTTCAAGTCCCTAGGTTCAAAAATGACCATTTCAGAAAATCCCGTTGTTTGGCCGGTGGGGGGGCGGGGTGGTTCGATTTCCACTGTTTTCTCAAAATTTCTTAATTTCGTGCAAATAAACGTCCATACCAAATTTCAATGCTAGAGGGCAAGTCTTTCTATTTTCGGCCAAAAAATGTATGGACTCGCGACACTGTGCGAGGTGTTAAAATGGCGCTAAAACACATTAAAAACGTTGATGAATTCATCCAGACAAAAATTCAAAGCTAAATTTTTGGCAGGAAAGCAGTGTAAGGAAGCTTTAAAATAATTTTTGGCAATTATTTCAGCATAGCTTACAAGATTTTCGCATCGATGTCCACAGAATCTCTATAGATATTTGATCAAATTACTTTTAGATGAGGCACTTTGTTTAAGTTTATAGATCTGAAACTTTGGGATGCAATCAAAAACACATAGTACCTTTATGTGGAATTTATTGTATCCCTTCTTTGGGTACCGGGACACAGGGACATTGAAGGAAATTGCGAGGCAGACGAATTGGCTAAAATGGGTACATTGCTATCGGATGTCTCCTTTTCCAACATCGGAGTTCCACTGGCAACAGTTAAACTTCTCATCAAAGAAAAGTACTCAATCCTAGCAAACGAGCGATGGGTTACTGAAGACTCCTGCTGGGTTGCTAGACAAATCTGGCCGTTTCTGAACAGGAGACGGTCCAGAGAGCTAGTAAGTCTAAGCAGCGTCTCCATCCACCAGACGGTGGCAATACCCACCGGTCACTGCCTATTCGGCAGACACGCTGCAAGACTAGGTGTGCCGAATAATGACTTTTGCCGGAGTTGTCGCTCAGAAGAGGAGGAGGAATCTGTCTTTCACCTTATGTGCCAATGCCCGGCCCTGGCAAGAAGAAGACGGTCTCTCCTTGGGTACTCCTTCTTCGTCAGTCTTACCGAGCTGTCCGAATTGAAAGTCAAGGATATCGCTCGGTTCATTAGGAAGTCAAATTGGCTTCCCCACTAGATGTGTAAGGGTAGTGTCGTGACATTCTTGTGGTACCACAACGGGCGAACCTACTGTGCCAACGTGAGCAAACAGCTGCCACTTCTACCTACCTACCTACCTTGACCAAAGAGTCTTTAATAACATAAGTATAAACGGTTTTGGATCTGAGAAACTGGTATTTGGTTTTGCCGTAATTTAGTGTTCTGAACTCAAATATTGCAACGGTTTTTTTTTAAGATTGGCTCTAAATTCGGAGATATGGACCCAAAACCATTATTTAAGACATTGACTCACTTAACAAGCTGCTTCGATGTTGATCAACCGATTTCTTACGTCTATAAAAAGTCAAAAGAATTTTCTTTCCGGAATTATAAACAGTTTGCCGAAACTTTTATATTTTATTGAAATTTTTCTAATGACAAAGTGAATTTTTTTTTGGAACTTTTTCCAGAATTTTCAACTTTGGAGCCATTTTATTCTTATTTGTTCCACTACAAAGCCTTCACATCGGCATTATATGTATAAGAAATAACATTCAATTTCCAACAAAATGACGTTATGGTTTAAAAAATTAGTTGAAAATAACCGAAGCTATTCAACTTTTTCCAGCAAAAGAAATGGAGAATTCATATCTGTACAAAAATATTAAAGTAATAATTTTAAAATGTAGCGCAGTCGAACTGAGACGTTTCTATTTAATTCTCTATTTCTTTTGCTGGAAAAAGTTAAATAGCTTCGGTTATTTTCAACAAATTTTTTAAACTGATTCGTCATTTTGTTGGAAATTGAATGTTATTCCTTAAATAATACCGCTCTGTGTCCTAAATAACAAATTTTGGTCCATATCCCCAAAACTAGAGCCAATCTAAAAAACCGTTACAATATTTCATATATATATTCAGCACACAAATTCACGTCGAGAACAACCCAGTAGTCAGCGGAGCCACCACAACACTAGCGATTTCACTAGTCACTGGGTGTCGAGGATCGGTCTCTTTCCTATCCAAGACGCTGGCGAACTTAACATTACGATATAATTGCCGGGGACAGTTCGTCCTTTTATGCGCCACCTTTAGGCAGTCATTTCGCTAGCGAAAAGGGGCGGGAAAATGGCCTAGCACCAGCGACTGAGAAAAAAGAAAAATTTCATTTTTTGTTTTGAATTTTTTTAAATTTATTTATTTTATTAATTATTTTATTTTTTTTTGTTTATTTTTTTTTTATTTCAAATCTTTTTTATCTTACTTCTCTTAAAATTTTCTCGCCTCCACCGAGCCTCGAGAACCGCTGACCACCAGATCGCTGGGCGAACGCCTTAACCATTACGCTAAACGAACGAATTCAATTTCGTGGTCAAAATGCTCACTTGAGTTGCTAGCGTTGCTCAGATTTTGGGAAACGTATAATAACGTAAATAGGGGAAAATGTTTGTCTTCCAAAATGAACAAAAAAAAAAACTCTAATTTATAAAAAAAGTAAAAAATTTAAGAAAAATTCTCGCCGCCCGCAGGGATTAAACCCCGAACCTCCCGGCTATCGAGTCATAGTTTTAACCACTGCGCTATCGAACGCTTGACGGGCAAATGATCAGAATGCGAGGTAAAAGCAGACAACAGCAAAAACAATCATACACAGCAAATAGGGAAATGTGAGCTGAGGCCTATCTACTCTTTCAGGTTCATGTGGTAGGTGAAATGGCTAGTCATCAAGGACTGGCACTTTGGCATGTCACAAATATCGGGGGCGACCTACTGACTACTGGGAACTGTCAGTTTCTCAGATCTAAAAGTTTAATACCATTTGTACACTTGTGTAATGTTCAACTTTCAAAAATATGTTGAAAAAGAAATCAATCTATTGCTTCTTGATGCAAGAAAAAAAAAAAAAAAAATTTAAGCGCACTTTTTTTTCAAATGTGCCCTGATGTAGGCACATTCCATTGTTTCAATATTTTCGGTATACAAGACTTCAGCGAAAGATTTTCCACCAATTCAAGAAAGAAAGAAGAGTTCCAATTCGCATACCATTTAAACTAGAGATCATACATACATACATGTAAACACATATATTTATGCTAAACTATAAAAGGAAATTTGCTATATAGAGGGAATCTTGGTACCACTTGATGCTGCACTGCTAAGAGAGCGAAGACGCAACCAACGTTTGAAGCATGTTTTTTAATAACCTATTGAAAGTAAATTTCAGATATCGCAAGCGAGGCCAACCAATGTTTCATACGCACCCATGATTTTGCAGCATTCGCAACCGGCTTTCGAACACGCGTTCTCTCTGTTGGACGCCAGCATGTGGTTTGAAAATCGTTAACACATTTTGTCATTGATTTGCCTTATTCAATTGCTACTCATATCTCAAATCTGCCCGTAATTGCTTTTTTTTTTCAATTTATGTGTTAGTTCACACACACAAAGTGGATGGATCGCATCGCATCGCCATTTTTTACACAGGCGTAAGTTGTGAGTATTTACATCTCCATTTGTTGTGTTGTTGCTCATCCCATTTTCACAGTTTTTCAAAAATTTCCCCCCTAATAACCATCTCGGAATCGTTCACGTGCTTTCAATTAAGCGCTATTACGCTTCGATTGCCACGAACAATGACGGCTGAAAATCAAACAGTTCCTTCTTCGTTTCGACCCAGGAAAAGGGAAAAGTTGCTTTGTCGTCAATTTCAAGAAAAAGACAAGCATGGTTTACAATAGCGCAGGCGAAATCGATTACGCACTTGAGCGAAGCACAATAGTCCGAAAAAGTGGACAGGCAAGCTTCGTAATAAGAGCCACCCCTAAAATTCGTTTTGACAAATCAGTTTCCCAAAACTGCCCAGTTGTACACATTGCTTTGGAAAAAAGCAATACATTGCAAATCTTTGTGTTCAGCATTTCAAAAAGGGTCCGCTGCTATGCAGTTTTCTTTTAATTTCCTCTCGGCATGACAAGAGCAACAGAATATATTTTTTTTAATAGCGAAATATATATATATATATTTGTTACAAATATATTTTTTGTTCACCAAAATATGTTTTTAAACGCCGAAATATTTTCCAAAGCTTCAAAATATGTACCACCGGTAAAGAACGAGATAATAGTGGGACTCATGCAGCTTCGCAAATTATGGGAAATGACAAATTTTTCACACAATTGTCAAAATTTATATGAAAAATGAAGATGGGAAAAGTTGCGAAGGCATTTTCAGAGCTGCATGAGTACCACTAATATGTCTCCACAGAACTACAGTACTTCCCGCTTAATTGACACACAAAAATTGCTCGACTTTTTATGCAACTTAGCGGGGATATCAAATAACCGAGTATTCAGATAATTGCAATATAATTTCAAATAAGCGAATATATGGTTAAATGACCATATATTGCATTTAATAGAGTTTAAGTACAACTTAAAATGTACATATTTGTTTACATATTTACATATATTTATTTGTAGGAATTAGCTAACAGTCTTCCCGAGAGAAGAAGTGTGTAATCTTAGACTGGACCCGATTTTTATCAATTGTTTTCAAGACGTCTGTTTCCATTTTTTCAAATTCAATAGAATATTTGTTGACAGGTAGGAAAAAGTCTCTTAAAACATTAAGGGTATTCCCATAAAGGTGTATTTGCCTCGAAAACCTCGAAAATTCACGAGCCTCGAAAATGACCTGTCAAATTTTGTATGAAAATTTTTACACGCCAGCTTCGAAAACTTTCAAGTCAAATTAGTCGCGTATTTGGCTCGTATTTCGAAGCGTAAGTTGTAGTGTTGTGGCTCTGGGATAGCGTAGGGGATGCGTGCTATGCTCTTGATCTCAGGGTCCGAGGTTCGATTCCCGGCACAGCCGAAACGGAGTGTAATGTTCCAAGCCTAGCACTGGTTTTTCAAAAATCGCATGTTAGGGGCACACTACATAAAAAGACATACACACGCACAAACACAAGAAAAAACTAATTGTGGTATCACAATGGGCCGATAAACGGCCTAAGTGGCATCCACTTCAACCAACCAACCAAGTTGTAGTGTTGCCCTCAAACCAAAATTAAAACTACTAAATGCCCTACAATAAGAACACATTCTCAATACAAGTAAAACCTTAATGTTTATTTTTATACAAATCAAAATTATAATAGTGAAAAATGTTTCTGAGAAATAAAAATAATTTAGTTTAAGTATTTTCCTATGAGAAAACGAGACTTATGTGGTGTCCAGACTATTGCGTTAAACTGAATTTAGAACCTTAAGTAGACTTTAGTAGTGAGTTTAAACTGAGTTTAGGGTCTTTAAACTCAGAAATAAAGTCATGAGTTTAGGCATTCGTTGCTGCAACCCTTACCTTTTAATCCCTTGTTTTCAACCTTGAACGTTGAAGTCAGCTGTTTTTATTTTGATTTGAAATTACCCAGCAAGCGAATTTCGGAGTGCTCCGAATCATACGTCTGAAAAGAGCCTAATGTAAGAGCGTTTTATGAGTAAACACATAAAATTGAGCATTTTCGGATCATCCGGAAATCATCTTTAAGCACGGGCACAGAAAAAGCTTCATTTGGAAGGTGAAAGCAATTTTATCTCTGTCCGAAAAGAGTATCCGAAAGCGCTCATATTGCTTGCTGGGTAATAACAAAAGCGTGGTTTGACTGCTGGATAGAATTGCAGCATGTTGAATGTTGTTCAAAATTGATGTTAGCAAGCTAATTATTAACACCATTCCGGTTGCTTTCATTTTTTGCAATTTGTGACGTCTCAACAATAACATGCTTAACATTTTTTTCTGGTCATTTTCCATTTTGCAGCTTTTGAATGAAACAAATGTGAAAAGTTGTTCGAAAATCAATCCAAAACAAAAAACAGCTGTTTGAAGTCGTAAATTCAGAAACGGACAGTCTGAAAGGGTTTTTGATAAATTCAACCATATAGAACTATAGCTGCAACTTCGGCCAAATTTTGGCGCGTTATGGCATGATTTGATGAAAAAGTTCAACTGTGGTGAACCACGCCATAAGTCGAGTGTTGTGGTGAACCACCTAATAGAAAGTGTGGTGTACCACGTAATAGCTTTTGGTCGAAGTTGCAGCTATAGTTCTATATGAATTCAACTTAAGGAGCTAAATTCAGATTTTAAATTCATAGTCTGAAAAGCCTATAATAGGCAGAATCAAAAAAATACGGGAAAAAAGCACTGTTTTTGCGTACAATTTTTATATTACAAAATGAATCCCTGGCCGAACTATCAAATTTTTAAATTACACAAACTATTCAAAGTTGCAAAAAAGGTGTGTTCCCGAAAAGTGCCTTGTACTTTTTCGAGGTTTTCATGTTTTCATCTTTTCATCTTTAAGGGAATACCCTTATTATGTTAATTGCCTTGACTGCTTCGTTTACATCTGGGACTTATTGTCACTCAATCGTAATTAGATATAGAATTTTTCATAGTTGCCAGATAAGCGAGTTTTTTTTCATATTCTTATAATTGATAGTTTTTAAAAACCGTGGCAATTAAGAGAGTTTGGCAAATAAGCGTGTGATAAATAAACGGGGAAATTAATGTTACGTTATATGGGGAAAACCCATTGCAAAAATTTTATTGCAATTATAAGGGTTTTGCAATTAAGCGAGTTGCAATTAAGCGGGAAGTACTGTATTGATTTGGTGAAATGTTTTTTCGTTTCTAATTGTTCCTCGTCACTATGGTTCCAACCACCATTTAATACAATAACGCATAACTAATTTTTATGAAGCTTTTGAAAACGGTCTCTTTGGGCAGGTAAATGAGTTACAGTTTAAACTTCAGTTTCTAGTTTAAACTACGCGAAAAGCAAAAAACATGTTTCTCAGTTGTCGTTTAGAGAGCAAATTTGTTTTAAGCTTTCAAAAATTGAAACAAACAAAATTGGGCGTTAGGAACTAAAGATTTAAAAACAATTAAGGGGGTCTTCTCATTGAGCAACTTTTTTTTCGATTTTTTTTTTTTTTTTTGCACTTAAAGGATTTTTTGAAATTCGAAATAGTTTAGAGGATATAGCCTTCTTTGTCGAGCAAGATCTGCGCTAAAACGAGTAATTTTTGCGTTGCTTCAAACTTTAAACGCGTTTATCTCGAAACCACGTTTTTCGAACTGGCGGCCATGATATCTCCAGTTCAACTGAACCGATTTTCATGAAACAAAGTGGAATCGACGCAAAATTGTTACCATTCTCGGGTGAACCTCGACCATAATTTGAAAAAAATTTTTACAATTTTTTTTACACTAAACTACAAAAAAAAGCCCGAAATTGAAATTTTCTTTTTAATGGCCGCCATTTTGTCAAAAAAAATCACAAAATTAAGCTTGAGGTTCACCCGAGAATTACATCTATACTGATTTTAACCCCGTTTTTTTTTCCATTTGGGACGCTCCGGAGACCCGGAATCGTGGCCGCCGTGACGGCACCTTTTTTTTTCACCACCAACTTTGAAGTCTCATTACTTTTTGAACAGCCCACGTATCGAGGCAAAAAAATTTTTTTTTATTGGGAAATCAAAACTAAATATTTTCCAAGCCGAAGGCCTCTGTTGCCAGTGCTCCTAGCATGTAAGGTATAAATTAATTTATAACTTTCATTTTGAAAAAAAAAAAAAAAATATATATATAAATAAATATTTTCCATTATGCTCAATCTGTACTTAGGTTAGTAAAACTTCGAATTAATATGCTTCGAAATACATATTCATTTTAAATTTAATAGCATGTTTCCACATTGAATTATCATAGTGAAATAACCATATGGATTAGAGTCTGTAAAGCATCTGCATCAAATTTTATCAACATTATTATTTGTGTTTTTAGTCTCCTGAACCAATATTTTCAATAATAATCGTAATTATAAGCTTCTAAATGTCCGAAATAACTCTAATTCATTTAGTTAATTTACAATGTGCAATCATGCTTTTAGATAAAATTTTTGTTTAAATTAAGCAAAAATACCCCAGGGTCCGAGGTTCGATTCCCGGCACAGTGGAAACAGAGTGTAATGTTCCAAGCCTAGCACTGATTTTATTTAAAAATCGCATATAAGAGGCAGACTACATTGTTAGACATACACTATTTTTTTTTCTCATACTGCCTAAAAGTGTGCTCAATAAATTTGATTAAAATAACTTTTCTGGGAGTCAAAAATACAAAATAATTATTTTCAAACCTTAGTTTTGCATTGACTGTGAAACTTTTTTTTTTGCAACCATGGTATCAAATTGAAGAGAAAAACTCAAAGTTTTCTAAAAGAGAAAAAAAGAGGCTCGATCGTATTTCTTTTGAAATAAATCACTTTAAAAGCCAAAATTACACTATTTTAGCCTTAGATGGTAGTACCAGAGAAAACGGAGTTGAATTATTTAAAATCGTAGTATGCAGTGTTAACGGAAAACCGCCAAACTTTCCATATCATATGTGATTTTGAATTTACGGCCTGTAAGTGAGGAGCCCCAGTGAAAAAACCAAAATATTGTTTTTTGCATGTAACTCCTCAGGGGTGCATTTGCGACCCCCCCTGCCATACGATTTTTGGTCCGTCAGGACCCCCCCTATCACCCCCTTTTTTTGTTCCATTGAGTATGGAACACCCTGTTTATGTTTTTATCTGTGCATTTTCGGGCAATCAAAAGAATAAAAATTTTGAAATGATTGCATTCTTAAACACCTCTGATAACACAGTGCAACACCAAAAACAATTTTCCCCAAAGTCATGCACTTTTTGTTTTATGGGCCCCCAAAGATTTGGGGCCTCGGTATCATTTTCGTAAAAATGTGATCATTTTCTCAGGCTCATATCTTGTAAACCGTTCAGAATTTCGATTTACTCTCTGAGGCAAAGTTGTAGCTCTTATCATAAGGAACAAAAAGTGCCAACATATAAAATCCAAAACACTTCACCTTCCAGGTCAAAATCGCAAAAAACTTAAAAAATTTCGATTTTTTTTTAACCTTTTTTCCCGTGTTCAGGTCCATAGGTAGCAAACCGTTCAAAATTCAAGGAAACAATAAACTACAAAAATGTACCTAAGATCTCAATTAACAAATTTCTGAAACATATAAACTTCCTAGAGATGATTCTTAACACCGTTTTTTAATTTCATTTGTTTTTTATTTACTTCAACATTGAGTTACTATGCTATCTATTACAAAAATATTTTAAAAAAATATTCGTATTATAATAATTATTTTAAAATGTTATAATTATGTTTATAATGTTGATGGCCCTGGACTTGCAAATCGCGCTCTCTTAAGTTGTGGATCCAAATCGTCGTCCGAATCGTCCGAATCTGACTCTGATTCAGAAATTATGGTGTCCACAGGCACGTTGCTTCCAGACTGCCCTCCATCATCAGCTCTTTCTTCTTCAACTACTTCATTAACATCATACAGGGTGATCTTGTGACTCCACCAACATACCTCTGCAAGCAATGCGTCCAGGTTTTTGCCTTTGAACCGTTTTTCCATGGGCATTGTGGTTTGGTGAAACCGTTCTCCTTGCTCATCGGATTCGGTAGGGAGTTGTTTGATGAAATCGTCAAAATGAAAATGAAGAAAATGCAGCTTTAATGTCATCGATGCGCCGATTATCTCAAAATAATGCAGCATTGCTTTCACCCATTCTCTTGCTTCCGGTTCCGCGTCTCGATCCGCTCCCAAGACTCTGGTGCATACACGCTGAAGGTAAATCCATGCCATTGAATGATTTTCATCAACCGATGAAGCAAAGTTGCTCTTGAATAGCTTTCTAATGTCAGGGCCATTAAGTACGCCTGTTAAATGAAATCAATTTAAATAGTCTCAGCAAAAAATTACCAATTTTTCCAGTTAAAGTTCGTATAATTTTAAACCAAAATTTGTCTCAAATAAGAAATTGGTGGCTGGCCATTGTAAGCCAAAGATTGCTCTTTTAAGAATTTCATCACATAAAAAAAGTTCAAGTTTGTTTATAAATCCTATTTTTCCTGAGGCTAAACCGCTAATAAGGTATGACAAATGTACCACAGATTTGAAGTAAATTAAGCGAGGATTTTGAAAAAAATTAGAAAAGTATGTGTTAATAGGACCTTTTTCATACCAAAATGGCTCTCAAAGTAAAAAAATAGAATTTTTTTCAGAATTTTTGACTTTGACCGCTTAATTAACCATCATTGGCTTAAATTCTTACCATGAATTTAATTTTGCCCAAAAGCCCATAGAATTGGCTTTCAAACCGCTTAACACTTTTTTTTCTACGATGAACCGTTATCGTGGGCGAATTTTTTTTCTCGACTTACTGCCTTAAAACTTTAAGGCCCTCTAACTCCTTAGGGGAGCATTTTCCACAACCCCCCCCTCCCATACGATTTTTGGTCGATATTCAGCACCCCTATCACCTCTTTTCGGATATACATCCTTATGCGAAACACCCTGTATAAAATATAAAATATAAAATATAAAATATAAATATAATATAAAATATAAAATATAAAATATAAAAATATAAAATATAAAATATAAAATATAAAATATAAATAAAAATATAAAATATAAAATATAAAATATAAAATATAAAATATAAAATATAAAATATAAAATATAAAATATAAAATATAAAAATATAAAATATAAAATATAAAATATAAAATATAAAATATAAAATATAAATATAAAATATAAAATATAAAATATAAAATATAAAATATAAAATATAAAATATAAAATATAAAATATAAAATATAAAATATAAAATATAAAATATAAAATATAAAATATAAAATATAAAATATAAAATATAAAATATAAAATATAAAATATAAAATATAAAATATAAAATATAAAATATAAAATATAAAATATAAAATATAAAATATAAAATATAAAATATAAAATATAAAATATAAAATATAAAATATAAAATATAAAATATAAAATATAAAATATAAAATATAAAATATAAAATATAAAAAATAAAATATAAAATATAAAAATAATTAAAATATAAAATATAAAATATAAAAATATAAAATATAAAATAATAAAATATAAAATATAAAATATAAAATATAAAAAATAAAATATAAAATATAAAATAAAAAATATAAAATATAAAATATAAAATAAAAATATAAAATATAAAATATAAAATATAAAATATAAAATATAAAAATAAATAAAAATATAAAATATAAAATATAAAATATAAAATATAAAATATAAAATATAAAATATAAAATATAAAAATAAAATATAAAATATAAAATAAATATAAAATATAAAATATAAAATATAAAATATAAAATATAAAATATAAAATATAAATATAAAATAAAATATAAAATATAAAATATAAAATATAAAATAAATATAAAATATAAAATATAAAATATAAAATATAAAATATAAAATATAAAATATAAAATATAAAAATATAAAATATAAAATATAAAATATAAAATATAAAATATAAAATATAAAATATAAAATATAAAATATAAAATATAAAATATAAATAAAATATAAAATATAAATATAAAATATAAAATATAAAATATAAAATATAAAATATAAAATAAAAAATATAAAATATAAAATATAAAAATAATATAAAATATAAAAATATAAAATATAATATAAAATATAAAATATAAAATATAAAATATAAAATATAAAATATAAAATATAAAATATAAAATATAAAATATAAAATATAAAATATAAAATATAAAATATAAAATATAAATATAAAATATAAAATATAAAATATAAAATATAAAATATAAAATATAAAATATAAAATATAAAATAAAATATAAAATATAAAATATAAAATATAAAATATAAAATATAAAATATAAAATATAAAATATAAAATATAAAAATATAAATATAAAATATAAAATATAAAATATAAAATATAAAATATAAAATATAAAATATAAAATATAAAATATAAAATATAAAATATAAAATATAAAATATAAATATATAAAATATAAAATATAAAATATAAAATATAAAATATAAAATATAAAATATAAAATATAAAATATAAAATATAAAATATAAAATATAAAATATAAAATATAAAATATAAAATATAAATAAAATATAAAATATAAATATAAAAATTATAAAATATATAAATATAAAATGTTATAAAATATAAAATATAAAAGTATAAAATATAAAATATAAAATATAAAATATAAAATATAAAATATAAAATATAAAAATCCCATAACAATTATATAAACTAATTAAAAAATATATAAATATAAAATATTAAAATAATAAAATATAAAATATAAAATATAATAATATAAATATATAAAATATAAAATATAAAATATAAAATATAAAATATAAAATATAAAATATAAAATATAAAATATAAAATATAAAATATAAAATATAAAATATAAAATATAAAATATAAAATATAAAATATAAAATATAAAATATAAAATATAAAATATAAAAATATAAATAATAAAATATAAAATATAAAATATAAAATATAAAATATAAAAATATAAAATATAAAATATAAAATATAAAATATAAAATATAAAATATAAAATATAAAATATAAAAATATAAAATATAAAATATAAAATATAAAATATAAAATATAAAATATAAAATATAAAATATAAAATATAAAATATTAAAATATAAAAATATAATAAATATAAAATATAAAATATAAAATATAAAATATAAAAATATAAAATATAAAATATAAAATATAAAATATAAAATATAAAATATAAAATATAAAATATAAAATATATTAAATATAAAATATAAAATATAAAATATAAAATATAAAATATAAAATATAAAATATAAAATATAAAATATAAAATATAAAATATAAAATATAAAATATAAAATATAAAATATAAAATATAAAATATAAAATATAAAATATAAAATATA
>JAIPUU010001512.1:0-27776 GCA_020466095.1 Chlorops oryzae
TGCACAAAGCGCCTTTTAAATGTTTTTCATTCACACATGCTATTAATTGCCGGCAATTCGTACTCGACGGCGTCATTTTAATCTACGCTGGTCGAATCTACGCAGGGTTTTCTTTTCTCCCAATAAAATTTAATATTGCAGTCTGTCTCGTAATTGAAGTGTGAAGCCATGTGCTCTTTTTGAGGTCTCCGACTTCGCATTCCGGGTTGCTTCGCCTCATGGCTTCAGGTTCATACTTGTTTTCTTTTTGTTTTCATTTTCCTTTATTTTTATTTTCTTTCATTAAATTTTTTTTTTTTTTTGTATTTCGTATTTAACGCCAGAACCGATTCCGATTTCATAGACTTTTGTTTTGGAAAATTGTCTTTTAGAACTTTTGTTTACGTAAAAACTCAACAGAGAAATCGAAAGAAACCAGCATTTAATTTTTTTTTTATTTGAAAAACTCCCGCGGTGTTGATGTGCGAAGTTGCTAATGGTCTTGGAAAAATGTTTTTCCATTTCATCTTTAATAGAGTATGGGGCCATATTCTATTTGGAAGACTTTTATGGGATAATTTTAGACTAAGTTCTTCAAGATGATTTTGTGGTGGCTCTTCACGTTTGGATTTAAGGACTTAAAGTCATCTCAGTGAACAGTCATTCGATTGAGAATGGGGGAATTAAGTGTCAAAGTGGGAGAAATATTTTTGCAGAAGAGAATTTTCAGAAGGTCTGAAGTCTTCTTTACAAATTGTCTATTAAATTGCTACTATTATTGATTGTTCTCTAATGAAAGTTCTCATACAGAATAATATATTGATGTACGCCCATGCGGAGCCCCTCAAAATCAACCTTCTTGCGTCATAGTTGTAGGGTCAGCCCGAATTCTGAATATTCCGAGGAACGAATTCCCGGGGAATTGACATTTCTTCAGAGTAAAATTCTTCTTTTTTATGTATTTGGGGGAAGAAATTTGATGGGGAATGGATATTTGACCTATTCTCTATATATATATTTAATAAAGGAGAATTTTTGTCTCGAGAATAGTAAATTCCCCGGGAATATATTCAGAATTGGGCTGGGTATCAACCTGTGTAATATCCACATCCCTCTCACGTGTAATATCCACATCCAAGACAATCCGCGAGTGCCGCTCGTCTCTTCAGGAGATGGCAAAGCACTCCTCGGTGACACTGATGTGGGTGGACACAGGGACATTAAAGGGAACTGTACGGCGGACGACCTTGAGAGGGCCGGTACAGAGCTAGAAAACATTATTACGGAACCTGAACTGGGTGTGCCTCTCGCCTCAGTAAAATTTAAGATTAAATCTGATTTCTACAGGCAAGCACGCAAAGCATGGTTAGAGGAAGATTCCTGCCTAACTTCAAGGTTGATATGGGTAGACCCTAGATTACAAAAGGACCAATCAACTCCTTGCGCTGGACCGCGCCGACATAAAACGCACGGTCTCCATCATCACAGGACACTGCCTAATAGGCAGACACGCTGAACGCCTTGGTGTTCCCTACAATGACTTCTGTAGAAGTTGCCGATCGGAGGAGGAGGAGGAAACGGTGAGCCACCTTATGTGTCACTGCCCGGGCCTGGCCAGAAGATCCAGGCTGCTCGGGTCCTTCTTCTTCTCCTCCCTTACTGAGCTATCATCTGTTCGAATAAAAGACATGGCTCGCTTCATTTACGAGTCAAATTGGCTCCACGAAATGGGTAATTAGGGAGGCATGCCTTCCCATGTGGTATCACAACGGGCCCATGTGCGGCCTAAGTGTGTCCCCTCAAAGGGGGCTGCCACTCTAACCTAACCTAACCTAACCTAGCCCCTCAACATAACATTTTCGGATCTGATTCTTAAGTAATTGGATTGGACCTTCAGTAAGGGAGCGATTTCCATAAGAAAACAGATATTTTATCAAATTTTTGAGGATTCTCCTACACTTGAGTTCGGCCATAATCTCTCTTTAAGTTTTCCTTAAACTATATATTATATATGTTCCATTATTTCAGAATAGAGGTGCTTCCCATACTCTCTTCTAGCGCAATGGATTACAGCTCATTTCCCGGCACTCACCAGAAGGTTCCCCGCCTCTCGCTATTCACAATTTTTATCAAATTTGCCATAGCGACCACGAAAAATTCTTTTTTTTAGAAAGAATTCCTTAATCCGCTTCATGTAAAAATTTTTAATTAATCGCTCGGTTGCTCCAAATTGGGTTCAATAATTAGGAAAAGCATTTACCTCACCGTTTCGGACTTAGGTTCTAAAATTCGAGTAGAGATTAAAACAATTTGCGTGATTAAAAAGGTATTTTCGTCTTTTAATGATGATGAGCTCGGTTTTTCTTTTCTTTTATCAGTGTTCGGTTAAACGATTATAAATGACGGAGAGTGTTGCTCTTCCTTTCAGCTCGTCTTATTAATTATAAATTATAGCGTTTTGGTATTTTAAAATGTTAATTGGTTTTCGTATTTCAGATGAAGGAAGAAATGAGGCGTGCGTGTGTTCCAACCTTGGAGCTTCAAATCTCAACATTGGTTTATGTGGCCATATATTCGACACTGGCCGGAGTGACTCATTGGGGTATTCATTGAATGATGCAACTTTTAATCGAAAAAGCTTTAACAATGCGATAAAGTTCGATAAAATTCTGCATCAGGATGGCAAAGCTACAACAGTCTCGAATGCGGAATAATTTCCTTTAGTATCGTGGATGGAGTATCAATCGGAAAAGTTTCCAACCATTATGGGAGAGGAAAATTGGTCTTGTGGGTATTAACGCAACATGTTATTTATGACATTGGTTATCGGCTTATATGTAATGAAAGTGTCAGAGGGAAGGTAGCTAAAGATTTCAGACAAACAAAGAAACAGAGAATCAGAAAAAAACTTTTAAGAAGGATATTTTCTTGTCGTTGGCTCAAAAGTTTTCGATTAGTAATTTCTTTTTCATAACTCAATCTCTCAAACTGGTGTGAAAAATAATCCCAAAAGAGAAATAAGATGACTTAACTTCAGTGAACTGCCCAATGATAGAACACGTCCATGGGCGTATTTACAGTAGGGCTCCCCCCCTCTTAATATTTTCTGCTCAGTATACACCGCAAAAGAGTTTTCCAGGAGTATCAAGAAATGAGACAAAGACGGTAAAATCATTTTTCATAAGATAAAAGGAAATCTATGCTTATATGTGACAACACCTATGAACAGACGCCAAAGTGCTAACATATGTAGGTACATATAGAACAAACTATTTGTGTCTTGCCTCTCCCTGACTGAGATTCTGGATACGCCCATGAACACGTCTCAACGTCCAAGCTTATTTGTTTTACGTTCTGATGGATTTTCACATGAATTTTGATAGTTATAATATAGGAATATATAATAATATTGAATAAAATTCACTTACTGGGTGGGTAGTTCCTGGCAAGTCCACCGATGAGGCTAAATTTGCCTATAAAAAGGTTCTTTAAAAGATATTTGCAGTTTGGAGTCGGCGTTAAACTGTAGGTCTCACTCTTTATTCTACAGATATACAGACAGGGACTGGCCAAGCGACAGGTCGGCTGTAAGAAAAATTTTCGTCGCATTAATAAAATCGTAAAGCGTACCCCGCTGTAAAGGGCCCGACGGGCGTTTGAAAAATTGGACCCTGTTTCCTAAGAAAACAAAAAAAAAAAAAACCTAACAGTTAAAAAGCACAGCGCACTGGGGTCCCACCGGGCATTTGCCCGGTTGCCCGTAGGCCCAGTCTACCCCTGTCTGTTGGATACCTCAAAACAAACTTCAAATTGATATTTTTTATTGCCTTTATATGACTTGTCAGACGAACA
The DNA here is from genome assembly GCA_020466095.1 of Chlorops oryzae. Lineage (NCBI taxonomy): Eukaryota > Metazoa > Arthropoda > Insecta > Diptera > Chloropidae > Chlorops > Chlorops oryzae. Next base: position 3,832 of record JAIPUU010001512.1, read on the forward strand.
TGTCTGAATCGACCCGACTTTCAGTCCTGGTTTTTATTGGAATATAACAGGTTGGCTGATAAGTCCCCGGTCTGACAAATAGATGGCGTCGCTAGTATTAAATGCATATTATTTTTATATAGTGGCAACCTTCAAATGATTCGTGTTAAAATTTGACGTCTGTAAGTCAATTAGTTTGTGAGATAGAGCGTCTTTTGTGAAGCAACTTTTGTTATTGTGAAAAAAATGGAAAAAAAAAGGAATTTTGTGTTTTTGATAAAATACTCACCCTATTATGATTGTCGACTATTGATAGAGAATCGAAAAATTTCTATCGTTGACTAAAATTTTTCATTTTCTAGTATGTGGAAAATTAAATCACCCCTATTATGATTGTCGACTACTGATAGAGAATCGCACACAGAAAAATATGACCCCATAAAATCGATAAGATCCCCTTATTGAACGATTTTATAGAGAAATCTTCTTAAACTATATGAACGATGTGCTTTTTCCATAGAGAAAACTCTTTGATGCATAGAGAAAATCTTATTGAAACATTTTAATAGATATCTCATATATTTAATGTGAATATTCTCTTTATTTCTGTTGAAGAATATGGAAAACTTCTTGATATAGTCAAATAATAAGGTGAGCATATCAATAAAACTATGTGACATTCTTATAAAAGTGACCTTTTGATAAGTTATCCTTATCGCTTTAAGAAGAGGCCTTTTTAATATAAAAAGCAAGACTTATTGATTTAAAAAAGTATATGAATTCCGTATTCATTCCATAGTTTAAAAAGACAGACCAGTTTTTTTTTGCACTTACATTGATATAATCAATCTAGCAAGCTGAAATCATATCTCGCGATGGCGTAGTTGAAGTGTGCTAGACTTGTAAATCTGGAAGGTCCGAGTTCGAACCCCGCCGCAGGCCAAAAAAGTTGTGTAAAAATTGAGGATTAAAACAGGCAAGTAAGTTTCGAGGGGAAAAATACGGGGAGCAGAAAGTAAGTTGGACACGAACCAATAAAAACAAGTTGCTTTCGTCGGGCCTTCCGAAACGTCACACATAAGCTCTTTCAAGAAATTCCTATAGAATCTTTTTTTTAAATTTTTTAAGCATAAAAACTTTGGTAAAATCTTTTATTTCTCAGTTTTTCAAATAATTAAATTTTTAAATTATCTAATTTTCCAACAAAAAAAAAAAAAAAAAAAAAACGACGCTCGCTGGAGCAGGGATCGAACCCGCCGACCTGGTTTTTTAAAAGAATTCATATCAAAATGATAAGTTATCTTCTTGACTTTTCGTTCAATTTTTCGTTAAAATAAACAATAAGTTTTTCTCTATGGTTTCAATAAGACAATCTTCTTGGATAAAAACCATAGAGAAATCTTATTGTTTTTTCTTCCATTTTTATGTGGTATCGTTTTCTCTGTGCGAAAAGTTCTATCGTCGACTAAAATTTTTCGTTTTCTAGTATGTGGAAAATTAAAAATTTTTGTCGAAGATAGAACTTTTTCGATTCTCTATCAGTAGTCGACAATCATAATAGGGCTGAATATCTTTGTCGAAGATAGAACTTTTCGATTCTCTATCAGTAGTCGACAATCATAATAGGGCTGACTGTTTTCTGAAGGGAAAAAATACAGTGGAAGCAAAAACTTGGCTTGATAATGAGTTTCCGGACTCTGCCCCAGGAAAATCAACAATAATTGATTGGTATGCAAAATTCAAGCGTGGTGAAATGAGCACGGAGGACGGTGAACGCAGTGGACGCCCGAAAGAGGTGGTTACCGACGAAAACATCAAAAAAATTCACAAAATGATTTTGAATGACCGTAAAATGAAGTTGATCGAGATAGCAGAGGCCTCAAAGATATCAAAGGAACGTGTTGGTCATATCATTCATCAATATTTGGATATGAAAAAGCTCTGTGCAAAATGGGTGCCGCGCGAGCTCACATTTGACCAAAAACAACAACGTGTTGATGATTCTGAGCGGTGTTTGCAGCTGTTAACTCGCAATACACCCGAGTTTTTGCGTCGATATGTGACAATGGATGAAACATGGCTCTATCACTACACTCCTGAGTCCAATCGGCAGTCGGCTGAGTGGACAGCGATCGGTGAACCGTCTCCGAAGCGTGGAAAGACTCAAAAGTCCGCTGGCAAAGTAATGGCCTCTGTTTTTTGGGAATGGGCATGGAATAATTTTTATCGACTATCTTGAGAAGGGAAAAACCATCAACAGTGACTATTATATGTCGTTATTGGAGCGTTTGTAGGTCGAAATCGCGGCAAAAACGGCCCCATATGAAGAAGAAAAAAGTGTTGTTCCACCAAGACAACGCACCGTCCCACAAGTCATTGAGAACGATGGCAAAAATTCATGAATTAGGCTTCGAATTGCTTCCCCACCCACCGTATTCTCCAGATCTGGCCCCCAGCGACTTTTTCTTGTTCTCAGACCTCAAAAGGATGCTCGCAGGGAAAAAATTTGGCTGCAATGAAGAGGTGATCGCCGAAACTGAGGCCTATTTTGAGGCAAAACCGAAGGAGTACTACCAAAATGGTATCAAAAAATTGGAGGGTCGTTATAATCGTTGTATCGCTCTTGAAGGGAACTATGTTGAATAATAAAAACGAATTTTGACAAAAAAATGTGTTTTTCTTTGTTAGACCGGGGACTTATCAGCCAACCTGTTACTATAAAGCTACAGAGCGTAGTTCTCGGTGTTACAAGATCCACATTAAACTAATATACCTTTTTGATTATGCTACTAACTTGGACACTAGTTGGTGTTATGGAGTTAGAAGAACCCCCAACCTCCCCCCAGCACCTTCCCTGCGCACGAGCATGTTCAAAAATATTTATGCAGATTCGGACAAAAAACTTACTCCTCGGACATCGTCATGTTGTAGCTTTCTCCATTGGGAAAAATTCAGAGTTTAAATTAATTGTCACTCAAAATAAATTAGTTGATAAATTAAATTAAAATAAGTTGAAATTTTTATAGGGAATGGCAGCACACATTCGACACAGAGAGTTGAGCATGAAAAAATGGAATAATGAAAAAAAAAAAAAATTAAAAATTTGAAGAATACTTATTCTCCCCGACGGGGAATTGAACCCCGGTCTCCCGCGTGACAGGCGGGGATACTAACCACTATACTATCGAGGACGTTGAAATATTTCTATCGAAACTTACCCAATCGGATAGAAAAAATATATTCTTTTTTTAGTTGAAAGTCAAGCAGTTTCTAAACTAATTGAGAATATATTCTAGAACTTTGATATAATAGGCCTATTCACGCGACCTCGGTATCGTGGCAAAAGTGCAAAAGAAAAGATTTTTCCATACAAGTTGTTGTTGGAAGCTTAACTAAATTTTTACACTTTCACACATTTGCAACTATACCGAGGTCTTGTGAATAGGTCTAATATAAGTATTAAATCCGTACGAAGTGGTCGCGGTTTGCTAACCCCCGAAAAGGTCATCACATTTGAAAGCAGAAGAAGAAGAATGAAGATGGGTATAAAAAGGTTATCGCCAATCTGTGGAAGAAATTTCTCTAGTTTAATGGGGCCCTTCACGGAACCCAGGCCAGGGGGAAACAGTCTTTTTCTTCCAGGTTCTCAGTAGGAGTGTCTCCATTAAACATGACAGAAAGATTAGGTCGTCAAGTCATGGTCTTTGAAAAGTGTCGTCTTATTCAAGGTTAGATTGGGTATGCGTGCTATGTTTTTGATCCCGGGATCCGAGGTTCGATCCCCGGCACAGAGCGAAATGGAGTGTAATATTTCAAGCCTAGCATATAACACAATAAAACCTCTCGTGGTATCACAAAGGGCAGGTAAACGGCCTAAGTGGCAGCCACTCCAAAATACATAAGGTCAACTTCCTCTTCAAATCATCAGAAACACCAAGAATTTCGTCTGCTTTGAGCAGGATTGTGTTGAAGAGAGATGGATGAAAGAGTTCAAACCTGCCTTCCGGAATTCGAATTTTATTCAAAGTTCTCAAAACAAACGATATCCTCTCAAGCTATGTAGTAGATACCCACCTATTGAATTTGTTTCTCGAACTAGGCATCTTGAGACCCGAGTACTTATAGGCTGCGCGCAGATGCACTTAAAATCTTGCCCAGGTTTTTAACATCTACAAGACTCGACCACCGCAATACGTGCATACGAATTATGTTTTCGCAAACAATCCCACAATCAAAAATTTGTAAGAAAACAGAAGAAAATCTGAATGCCTCTGTTCTGTTCTGTGCAACAAAAAACTGTCCCGATTCGGTATTACTTTACTTTGCTTAATTCAAATTCTACAGAAAATGAATTCAAAGAGCGTGTCGCCTTCTGACAATCACTTTATCATTCAAGCATTCAGAGAGTAATTCGTGCCTATTCAAGTTTTTTTTCTTTTTTTGATTTCAATTGAGACCACCAGTCGTACATATGTACATACCTAGCGTACCTATGCTTTATCTATGAGATCCTTTGCTGCATTTCAAAGCACACGTTCGACATTAATTACGCTTTTCAACGCATTTTGGGTCGCAATTTATTGTGAGCATTTGGGTTTCGACTTGTTTCGAGCGGACAACAACAACAACAACAACAGTAGCAGCAGCAACAAAAACCACTACAAAAAAAAAAAAAATGATCCATGAAAGGCTTGAGCATACCTATCCATATACCCAAGGGTGTCCAATTTATACGTATGAACCGAATACTCATTCGTATGTACACGGAGTACTTATGTGCGTGTCTGACTGAAAAGTTTTTCCCAATAAAGTATCTTTTGCTGACATCATACCAAATGCGGAGAAAGGGATTTGGTGATTTTTTCTCCTAATTTTTTTTTTAATTTTTTTTTCTTTTCTGTGTTAAACAATATTTTCCAAAAGCGTAGAGCAGCGTTTTCCTTTTGAGCCGGTTGTGTGTGTGATGTAAACTAATCCCAGCAGCTTCCCAGCTGAATTCCGTTGATTCCGTTTTTCCAGTTTCGCCATTCAATTTTCGGGCGCATTGTTGTTTGCTGTTTTTAGTCACCCATTGACGGTGTGTCGTTTTTGCTTGATTGCTTGTTACTTCGATGGCGATGGCTTTTTGTCGCTTGTGTGTTTCTTATTTGCGATTTTATTTCGCTTTTCGATTTAGGAAATCACGTTTTCGGATTAATTTGGTTTATGCGCATAAAATTTACGAGTTTTATGTACTCTTTTTTTTGTTGCTGTTGTTGCTGTTCCTAGAATCTAGCGTACTTTACATTGCCCAGTTTTTTTTTTTATTTCTTATTCTTATTTGTTGCCCTCGAATGTTCCGGAGTTTCGAATATATATTTTTCATGTTTAATGAATGTCGTTTGTTCAGACGATTCTCTTTTGGTATCATTTGTTAGAGACTCCCTTTTTCGGTGTGCTACAATTTGAGCGTAAAGTTCATTTTTTATTGTTTGCGATTTTTTTTTTCTTTCTGTCTCTCCCTTTTTTATTCTTATCTAAGCCTTTGTTATTTCGTTCTTTGTAAGAGTCTTCCTGGTTGTTTTTTTTTTTTTTTTTTTTTGTTTTTTGGCAAAAACGTGTTGAACGTGTTGGCCAGAACTCGATACCTTTAGGAGTAGAGACTGTAGTGTTCGGCTGGGCATCATTTATCAAAGTTTGTTGTGAATTGTGCAAGTGAAGGCTTCTTTTTCTTTGATTTCTCGAAGTTGCTGAGAGAAGTCCAGGAATGTATGGAGTTCTCCTAAGGACTTAAGAATGATGAATGTTGAAGTAATTTTCATACGTTCGCGGCCAATGTCCTTTTAAGATTCCCTAAGTATGTAGAGCTTAAATTTACTGAAAAATTATTAAGACCAGCATTCAATTTTTTTTTCCTAGGAGGAGAGCTTTGTCCTTATGAACTTCCAGGATGAACATATGTTCGTTCTCTATAACTGCAAGCACTCTCTCAAACCTCATACATTTTGGGGAACTTTTGTGACTCCCCTATGATCTGGAGGTGGTGTTACTCCCCTATAGTAAATCAAAAATCTAAAGAAAGAAAATAGCTTTCTAGAGAAGGAAAAGGGTCGTTCCAAATAGCCCGGTTTCCAAGAAGAAGTCAGTAACCTAATGACCGAGCTCGCACTGCTGACACTGAAAGAAAAATTTTATCCGAGGCTAGGAATTCTTCTCTATTGGCCTTCCATTGAATGCAAAGGGCACTTTAAATTGGGTTTAAAAAGCCTACAAAGAAATGGACTGGACTCACAGGGACATGTTGTGGGGCTCCGTGGCGTAGTTGGTTGAGATGTGAACTTAGGATACGAGAGGCCCTGGGTTAACCTCCCAGTTCTGTCGTGGATGTTGGTTGTGTCGAGTTTTCTGTTTCTGTTCTTCTTTGCTTTCCCATTTTTCGTGGTATCACAACGGGCCCGTGTAAGGCCTAAGTATGCCATCGTTGGTGGCAGCCACACTAACCAAGCAACCAAGGAACAGAGATAAGTGAAAAGCTAATGAACTTCATTACAAAGAAAAAGCAGAAAGCAACATCACCCATCGGCTTGACTTGGGACTGAACAGAGTGGGAATCTAAAGAAGCAAACAACCAGACACAGATTTTCGGAAAAGGAACTAATGGTGACTAATATGGTATTTATAGGTATTTTAAAGGTTTTTCCCCTCGGGCCAGTATTTTTTTCTCATAGGACTGACATATGTACATACAAACTCAGGATTTACGTGGGTACATACCCTGGGTGGGCTTCCATTCCACGGCACCTAAATGTGGACGGTCGGTATTGTACAAACCAACGGGTTGCCACTGTGTACTTACTCACAGTGACACACTGTGCGAAGATCTGAGTGTACTAATATTTTCCGCTTGCAGGGGTAAGCCACAATTGGACCCCATTAGTAATGATTGTTGCTAGCTCAAAATTTACAATAACCATAGCTCCGACGAGCTTCCCACAAGGGGCTCTCCCAAACGATCTGGCACGGATGGTTAGTCCGTGGGGCTCTGATCCCCGTCGTTCTAAGTTCCGGTCATTTAGTCCACCTTTCATGACTTGACACAAGCCACTTGCATGTTATTGATCCTATACCCAATCCGTCAGTTACGGTTTAACTGTTGGCTAGGGTCCGCGGGTTTGCCAGGCCCGAAAATCATAATTGATTATCCTCGCGGGGTCATAGGACTGACCATAATATTGGGCAGAAAAAGGGACTACATTTGACATTATTTGCATTCAAGTCGAGACCTGAGTCGGGAATTCTGTTCTTCATAAAGTTCGTCGAATGCAGACTAGTAGAGCATAGTTAGTTCCGCGCCTGATGCAGTTCATTCTGGATAGTTCAAATCACTATCCGCGCTAGTCGGATTCTTTACTGTTCACTGGGAGCTCATGTGGTGAGACTACAATGTAGGGCATCGCTTTATTTCAGACACTGCCAAGCAGATGATGAAGAAGAATCTTCACAACACCATTAACTGCAATGCCCTGTGTTGGCAACGAAAATATTCTCTTGTTAAGGAAGATATGTTATCCAATCCCCAAGTAACTTAGAATCGTTTAATCTTACTCAGATCGCTGGCTTTGTGGCTAGCTCAGAATGGTTCTAGAGATTGGTGTTTACCTCTATAGGGTATCACAACGGATCTTAGGTCCAAGTGTGCACACATAAGATAGCCCCATTAACCTATTCTTACCTAACTTGACTGTGTTTTTTTGGAGATAGAGAAACGAATTCATCACTTCTGTTTTTTTCAGTCTCGTAGAGAAAATTTTATGACTGAAGAGTGTTTTGATTGAGCCCCTTTAAAATTTTCTGCTAGTACGGCCAAACCAAAAGTAATCTGCGTCCTGGGCCCTTGGGAATCACCCCTCCAACCCTACTTAAGTAGTCTACATTAGCAATTACAACGTTAGAAATTGACATCAGGAAAATATTTCCAAGACATGTAAGCTTGGTCCCAGCCCCTTTCACAACGTCTCTGCCCATAATCGCATCAACAATTGTAACTATTGAACATCTCAAAGCGTATATATTAGGAATTTTATATTTCCAAATGATTGACTTCTTTTATTATCCTCCAATTCCCACATTCGATTCGGCTTAGAACAATTTCAGAGCGTTCCCAATGCAATTAAGTATTGAAAGGGAGAAAAATTCCCCATGTTCCATACACAAAATTGACAACTTAAGCGGAAATACACTTTACGTTCACTTTGGATGCACTTTCCTTATTCTCTTCGTGATGCTGTCGATGACTTTGTATTATTTTTCAAGAGTGCCTACTAGAAGAGCGCTGATAAACACGTTTCAGTGAAATGGAATCCAGTTTTTTTTTTCTTTCGTTTCTTTTTCAATTTTTTTTTTTTTTCCTTTGAAAACTTCAACCTTTGAAATCCTTAGAGGAATAAAAACGAATTCGAGGCATCGAATTAGAGCACTGAACGCATTCGAGAAGATACCGAAAAGCGTGTTGCGTGTGTAGGTCCGTGAGTGCTTATCTCATTCTGTGGCACGTCGTCCCAGTTTTAGTTAAGCATCCCAGCAAAAAACCAAAAAAAAAAAAAAAAAAAATAGTATAAAAAAAGAATGAAGTGCTCAAACATAAAAGGCCTGCAAATTCATTTTTGTCTCGCATTTTTCTTGTTTTTTTTTCAAATTTATTTTTACGTTACTCAACTTTAATGCTGCCGTCAGTCAGTCAGTCATTCAGTCAGCCAGCCAGTCAGAGAGACATCGTTCGGTTCACTTCACTTCAGGCGGGTTCAAGAATTTGCGTCACGCTGCTGCCATCGCATAAAAGTAACGTGCCACGGCATAGCACAGCACATCACAGCACAGCACACATAGCATGGAATGGCGTGTCGTGGTGTGGCATACAACAAAAATGAATTTAGAAGTTAATTCAGTGAATCCATATATGGCCCGCTTTATGTATTCTTTTTTCCGAAAAGTCATTCTCCAGCATGATGTCATGGCAGGAAGGACATTGATAATGGCACACCACATTCAACGGAACGCAGTAAAAATTTCGGGCGGCCCTTTTCACAACTGGAATATGGCAACGTCATAATGAGTTAATGCGTTTTATGGCGTTCCAACCACACGAACTCAATGACATTGTCAAATACAAAAGAGTCATACAATATTTATATCAACTTTCTGGTAAAAACATTCCTTAATTGATGAGCAGCTCTTTGAACGATTAATAATTTATATCCAATTGTGATGGAATGAGTTGAAAACAGTTCTTGAAATTTCTAATGTCGAAGCGGTACAGAACATTATCTTTGATCCAACAAAAAAATCTCTATTGTAGTTACTCTAGTACAGACCTGCACACAGTCAGCAGAGCTACACTTACAAGCAAACAAAAAGCTTTGTTATTTTGTGTATGGATTGGACGAAAGCTTTCATTCACACACGCTATACGTGTAAGAGCTTTTACCCGCGGGTAAAAGCTGTGCAGGTCTGCTCTAGTAGTCTAAGGGCCGGTTTCTCATCCTACTTTTAAGCTCTATCTAAATTTCTATTTAGTAGTTTCGCTATGTAAGAAACTCGTATAAAAGAAAAACCCGCCTTGAAGAAACTGTTTACCAAAACCAAAAACTCTTTTTGTATGGAAAACAATTTTATATAAGAAACTTGGTTTTTATCAAAAATTTAACACCCCTATTTTCAAATATCGGTAGTTTATATAGGAAAAAACTTTCTTATCAACAGTTTCTTTTTTATAAGAAAGACTTTTCTTATAAACGGGTTCTTATATAAGAAAAAACAGGATATAAGAATAAAATTTCTTGGCTAAATCGATTTTCTTATATAGCGAAACTACTGTACAAATAAAACAGGATGAGAAAACGGCCCTAATAGGTGAAGGTAGGTGAAAAAGAACTATACTATATGGCAAAAGATGGCGCCTAACTAAACTGTATGCTCCCAGTATAGGAGATGATGTAGTGATAGCCAGTAGCAATGTCTTAAACTTACAGGATACTTTGAATAATTGGAGAAGCGCTTTGGAGAGCAACGGTTTCAGGAAAGTCGTTCAAAAAATGAACACTTGTCCTGCATGTTCTCTGATCCTTTTTCTCCAATTCCAGACATTATTTTAGATGGCGTTATTCTTCCAAAGTGCAGTAAGTTTAATTATCTAGGATCAATAATAAATCAAGGTGGAGATTGTTCAGATGATGTTGCACATAGTGTAGAAGTCGGATGGATGAAGTGGAAAGGAAACTCGGGATTTCTTTGCGATCGGAGGATGCCACTTAAGCTGAAAGGAAAATTTCACACAGCTGTAATTAGACCAGCTTTGACATACGGCACTCAGTGTTGGACAATGTACGAATCGTAAAAAAGAAAAATGACAGCCATTGAGATGGAAATGTTGAGAATTACAGTTGGAGTAACAAAACTGGACCGCATAAGGTCTTCGAGGAAGTCGAAAAATTGAAAACTCAATTGTAGAACAAATCGAAAAGACCAGATTAAGTTGGTATTGTCATATCCAAAGACAACCTGAATCGAATCCAGTTAAAAGGGCAACGGTCGTAGTGGTATGACAGGGTATTAGGAGAAGGGATAGGAAAAAGAATTCGTGGGTTAGTCTGATGAGAAAAAAAGGTCAGCGAATAGGTTTAACAAATGAGGTAGTTCAAGATAAGATAGCTTGCAGGCGTATTTTAAGGTCAGCAAGAGTTAACCCCATACGCGCGGGAGCTTCGGCAGCGCAATACAATAGGTTTTGCGCACAAGTTCGTGCAAAACAAATATAGCTTTCTATAGGTAGTTAGTTATAGCGCCTACCTAACCTGTATTATCCCAGTATAGGAGATAACCCACTTTGTTTTTTATCTTTTAGATATAGTATACTTACGTTCTTTTAGAGTATACTCAGATATGCATTCAGTAAAGTGTCCATAAAGCACATGCAAAAACTAATCGCAAATACCTTTGAAGTAAATACTTTACTCTCGCTTATACTGAACCAGAAAGTAGTCGAAGAGCAGTAAAAGCTCAGGGCTGAATCTGACTATCCGACGAGTAAATCCCTAATTAAATTTATAGGGGAACGTTTCATCGATAGTTTTTTGACGCAAATAAGCGGGGAACGCATATACGCGGAGTGAATATAACCAGAAACCTCTGCCCGAGTAAAAATATTTGTATTTAATTTTTCACGCCCAAATCGAGCCCAAACCAGGCATGGCTATTTAACAAACGCGCCAAAATCGAGCCCAATGCACGGGTGTGTTAGCCTGAAGAAATTTTTCCCACTGGGCCTTTTTCCTTATATTCGCTACTGTATGTGCAAGTATTCACTGTTTATTAGGTGTAGTAAAAAGAAATCCATTATTTTTTCAATAGATGGCGTTATTTATCTGCATCTCGCGTTGTATAAGTCCGATCGTGTTCAGCTAGGGGGCATTAGAAAGATGACAGTTCCTACTAAAAAAGCTTTTTTGACACTTTTTTGATTGATTGATTCAGTTTTGTTTGAGAGCTTGTCAAAGATGGACATCAGCAAAGAGAAAATTCGCTACATTTTACAGTTTTTCTTCGATAAGGGAGAAAACGCAAGCCAGGCGGCTGAAAATGTGAATAGCGTTTATGGACCTGATACTGTAACAGCCAATCATGCGCAATTTTGGTTTCGTCGATTCCGTTCGGTAACTTGGATGTCAAGGATGCCCCACGCACTGGAAGGCCAATTGTCGAAAATGTCGATAAAATCATGGAAATTATCGAGTCCGACCGTCATGTTAGCACTGTTTCGATTGCAAAAGAGCTAAAGATTGCACAAAAAACCGTTTGGAACCATTTGAATAAGGCTGGATACACAAAGAAGCTCGATGTATGGGTGCCACACGAGTTAACGCAAAAAAACCTCATAGACCGAATTTCCATCTGCGAATCGCTGCTGAACCGCAACAAAATCGACCCATTTCTGAAGCGGTTGGTGGCTGGTGATGAAAAGTGGGTCACTTACGACAACGTCAAGCGAAAACGGTCGTGGTCGAAACACGGTGAACCGGCGGAAACGGTGGCCAAGCCAGGATTGACGGCCAGGAAGGTTTTGCTGTGTGTTTGGTGGGATTGGCAGGGAATTATCTACTATGAGCTGCTCCCATACGGCAAAACTCTTAACTCGGAACTCTACTGTCAACAATTGGACCGTCTGAAGGAAGCAATCGCCCATAAGCGGCCAGCTTTGGCCAATAGGAGAGGAATTGTGTTCCATCAGGACAATGCCAGGCCACACACATCGATAGTGACTCGCCAGAAGCTCCGGGAGTTTGGTTGGGAGGTTCTTCTGCATCCACCTTATAGTCCGGACCTGGCACCAAGTGATTACCATCTGTTCCTGTCCATGGCGAACAATTTTGCTGGTGAAACATTCGCTTCAAGAGAGGCTTCTGAAATTCGACTGTCTCAATTTTTTGCAAATAGGAACGAGGGCTTCTATGAGAGAGGCATAATGAAATTACCTTTAAAATGGCAACAAGTTATCGAACAAAACGGCGCATATTTGACCTAAATCGGGTCATTCTAACTATCTTAAATAAAGCCCTCAATTTAATGCAAAAATAAATACTACACCTAATATTTCAGTATGGGCTCACAAGAGAGGAACTAAGGAAGAAAGAACTGTAATGAGATAATTAGGTAAAAGAAATTTCCTCCCGAGAAATTCCACCAAGTTTTTCGAAAAGTTTCCGTCCTAATGATATTCTCCATAAGCCTTGACCATTTCAACACTCATTTTCTTGCCCATCACGATTTGTTTGATATTTAGTGGGAACAACTTGAATTTAGGGGCAATTCAGCTGTACTTTAGGGAGAGCTCAATTCACTATTGCGCCACTGTTACTGAAACAGGTGCTATCAATTGCTAACAATGGGGAATATTATTATTAAGATCGGACTGTTGTCACTGAGGAGCTAAGAAGCCGAAGAGGAAGGGGTTTCAAAACTGACAAATTACATAGTTGTTCAGAGGGTAGCGCCGGAGAGGAGAGGTACTGAAACAACCAAGTACGAAGTTGTGAAATAAACCCTTACAAAACAGGTGTTTCTTTTTCTAGTGGCGGCACGACTTCACGAATTTTCCTTGAACCCGACTAGAATGAGATTTTTGGGAGGCTTACTTTTTCATCGTTTCTCTTTACATTAGCACTGATCTCTATTCAGCTGAGTCAAAATTTGGTTTTTCACTGTTAATGGCCATCACAGGGTGCTAGTGCCATTAGTTTTTAAATGAATGAAAGTGGGCAGACACATTGAAGACTTTTATCAGTTCAGCAAAACTGTCTGTCAAAGACAGAAGTCTCCTCATTTGTTTGACAAAAAGGGCCAAGGAGTTTCGAGGATTTTTAAGCCATTTTGTCCTATTTCCTTATCTCAATTTTCGGACTTTAAAATGAGCACCGGACACCGGCAAAAGAAATGTAATTCTGCAAAGGTCTTCTTGCCTCGCGTTTCCACCGATCTAATTGCCTATAATTCGAGAGTCAGACAAACCAAATATATTTAGTTCCTTGCTGCTTCCGTCTTTTGCCAAAGAACTGAATGTTTCGGAACATGTTTTAGGTACATATTAGGTGTAGTAAAAAGAAATCCATTATTTTTCCAATAGATGGCGTTATTCATCTGCATCTCGCGTTGTATAAGTCCGATCGTGTTCCGCTAGGGGGCATTAGAAAGATGACAGTTCCTACTAAAAAAGCTTTTTTGACACTTTTTGATTGATTGATTCAGTTTTGTTTGAGAGCTTGTCAAAGATGGACATCAGCAAAGAGAAAATTCGCTACATTTTACAGTTTTTCTTCGATAAGGGAGAAAACGCAAGCCAGGCGGCTGAAAATGTGAATAGCGTTTATGGACCTGAAACTGTAACAGCCAATCATGCGCAATTTTGGTTTCGTCGATTCCGTTCCGGTAACTTCGATGTCAAGAATGCACCACGCACTGGAAGGCCAATTGTCGAAAATGTCCATAAAATCATGGAAATTATCGAGTCCGACCGTCATGTTAGCACTGTTTCGATTGCAAAAGAGCTAAAGATTGCACAAAAAACCGTTTGGAACCATTTGAATAAGGCTGGATACACAAAGAAGCTCGATGTATGGGTGCCACACGAGTTAACGCAAAAAAACCTCATAGACCGAATTTCCATCTGCGAATCGCTGCTGAACCGCAACAAAATCGACCCATTTCTGAAGCGGTTGGTGACTGGTGATGAAAAGTGGGTCACTTACGACAACGTCAAGCGAAAACGGTCGTGGTCGAAACACGATGAACCGGCGGAAAACGGTGGCCAAGCCAGGATTGACGGCCAGGAAGGTTTTGCTGTGTGTTTGGTGGGATTGGCAGGGAATTATCTACTATGAGCTGCTCCCATACGGCAAAACTCTTAACTCGGAACTCTACTGTCAACAATTGGACCGTCTGAAGGAAGCAATCGCCCATAAGCGGCCAGCTTTGGCCAATAGGAGAGGAATTGTGTTCCATCAGGACAACGCCAGGCCACACACATCGATAGTGACTCGCCAGAAGCTCCGGGAGTTTGGTTGGGAGGTTCTTCTGCATCCACCTTATAGTCCAGACCTGGCACCAAGTGATTACCATCTGTTCCTGTCCATGGCGAACAATTTTGCTGGTGAAACATTCGCTTCAAGAGAGGCTTCTGAAATTCGACTGTCTCAATTTTTTGCTAATAGGAACGAGGGCTTCTATGAGAGAGGCATAATGAAATTACCTTTAAAATGGCAACAAGTTATCGAACAAAACGGCGCATATTTGACCTAAATCGGGTCATTCTAACTATCTTAAATAAAGCCCTCAATTTAATGCAAAAATAATGGATTTCTTTTTACTACACCTAATATGTGGACAAACCTCAAGCCCACCCAACTAGTGTTTAACTAATCTCTAGAGGAGCTTCCCTATATGATAGAACCAGGGACCGTAACGGTTATAAAGTTTATAGATAAACGTCACTTGATAACTGTTATTTTAAGACGTAAATTTTTTTCAGCCGCAATAACCGTTATTTTTTGCCGTTTATTATATTCAGCCTGAATAATGGTTATTCTAGGCTTTTTATTTTTTGCAGCCTGAATAATCGTTATTCTGGGCTTTTTATTTTTTCCAGCCTGAATAATCGTTATTCTGGGCTTTTTATTTTTTCCAGCCTGAATAATCGTTATTCTGGGCTTTTTATTTTTTCCAGCCTGAATAATCGTTATTCTGGGCTTTTTATTTTTTCCAGCCTGAATAAAAAGCCTGGCCTTTTTTTGACTAAGCAATACGTCAGTTTGGAAAACTTTTGATGCAATAGTATACTTTATTACTTCCTCTTTTAGAATTTATCAAAAATAGGCGTGGCCCGCCCCTTTTAAAGGCATTTTTAACATCTATTAATCCAAAAGGCATATTCACTTGATACTCGAGAATAGCAGTAACCTGCAGTATATTTTTTGGTATGCTTTACCCGAATTTGTGGCCAGAAGTCACCCACGACCCTTTACTTTGCTCAAAACCACACAGAAACGCCCCTCCCCCCCTTAAAGTGGACCCCCTTTCCCCACCAACGTAGGGGAAGCTTTTAAAATACATTAAACCATAGATATTTGAGTTGACTTTATTTAGCACAGTGAGTAAATTTTTTTTTATACCCGAGACACTCTGTGTCGAGCGCAGATATTGTGTTTGTGCGGTTGTGTGTAACACCAAAGAATATGTAATGATATCATTACATATTCTTTGGTAACACCCAAAACCAGTCGAGATTGACCATACAAAATATATAATATATAGAAATGATATGTCTGTATACAGTTTTCTTATCGAAGAGGTTGAGCTATCTTGACGAAATTTGGTATGCGTACTCACAGGCACATAAGTAAAAAACAAATTAGAGAATGGACCCCATCGGACCATTTTTAGGGGTACCTCCAGTACCAGGGTCTGTTACGAAAACAACAAAAACTGCTCTAAAATCGAAGTTTTTCCAGATATTTTGATGAAATTTGATATTTGAACATTTTTAAAGGCACGTAATATGATTTCCAAAAATTGGAAAAGTGGCGTGACAGAAGGGCGTTTTTCGAAAATTCTCCCCTACACCCGAAATTCAAATGGGACTTGAACGAAATTTAGCACTTATGCTTCCTTTGTAGCCATAAACCTCCTCTCCAAAATTTTTTTTGATAGGTCCATTTTTAAGGGTAGCTCCAGTACTAGGGTCTTTCACAAAAATCCCAAAACTGCCTCAAAATCGGACTTTTTCGAAATATTTCAATGAAACCTAGAATTTGAGCGTATATTAAGCCTCCGATTAGAATTGCAAAAAAATGGAAAAGTGGGCGTGGAAAAGGGGCGGTTCTCATAAAGAAATTTAACAAAAGTCGATATATGGGGCCCCTTATGGACTTAAACACCTCTTGATATTAAGAATTATTTGAACATTTGTGTCTGTGTCGGGTATTCTATTGTCACGCTCGCCAGACTATAACACCCTTACTTTTTTTTTTTTTTTTTTTTTTGCGGCGAGGAGGTCAAAAATCCCTTCGGACTGCCAGCATCCGTCCTTGCTGGGTGTGTGGTGTTTCCACTATAAAACGTCCTCCTGTCGTCAGACGGACGTTTCATACTAATAACCCTGCGGCCGGGTCCCGCTTCATACATTTATTTACCAGTCTGCATGATTTGACTGGGGCAATCGGCTAGCACCGCGACTCGGGAAAGGCGGGGCCGTCACGCCCGTGACCCGTGTCATGGGGTCTCCCTGCCTTACACTGGCTCGATATGGAACTTTCGTATAAAAGTAAACGATTAGAATCTAACAACTATTACAATTATAATACTCCTTTACTAAAATTCTACCTGATTCGACATACCATATATATTACCGCTTATTAATCAATATTTTAAAGAAAACAATACAAATTTTGTAGGTACCCACAGTAATATAATATGAACTGACCCAAGTGTACTAGTCCCTCATATTACAATTTCTATACGAACTGCCATAATACAACCGGTACCGGTTAAAGGCCAGCTGCCATAATATAATTGACCAGCTCATTTCTGCAGGGTACATTACGAAAATTGCCGAAAATCCATAGAAGCAAAAATAGAAGAAAGAAACCTTTTTATTTCTTACCTTCTGAAACGTGTAAGATCAACTGACTAGGGCGGTAGATTGTGCGTATGCATATATGATAGATATGATATATAAGAAAGAGTGTAAAAAATAAGCAGAGAACTATGAAAGAATTTTTCTCAATTAGGTTTAAAAATCATCACGTGAATACGGGACCCAGTTTCGATTGTGGTCGACAATAAAATAAAATAAATTATAATTTTCGTTTTTTCAGATTGTACAAATTTTAAATAAGTTCCAAGTTTTTTGTTTTTTTTTTGTGAAAATGTGTGTTAATATTTTTTTAAAAATTTTAATAAAATTGTAATTTAAAATCAAATTTACCAACTGACAGTGGCAATGGCTTTGGGAATCTTATAAGATTTTTTTCACGGACGTCAGTTAAAAAACTACATCCATAACAAAAACAATAGAATCTACTTATATACTGGGTGTCCCGTTGGGATTACATTCCTTAATAGGAGGTTGGTAGGGGATCCAAGATGAACAAAAACAAGTAAGGTTGTTATAGTCAGGCGAGCCTGACAATAGAATACCCGACACAGACACAAATGTTCAAATAATTCTTAATATCAAGAGGTGTTTAAGTCCATAAGGGGCCCCATATATCGACTTTTGTTAAATTTCTTTATGAGAACCGCCCCTTTTCCACGCCCACTTTTCCAATTTTTTGCAATTCTAATCGGAGGCTTAATATACGCTCAAATTCTAGGTTTCATTGAAATATTTCGAAAAAGTCCGATTTTGAGGCAGTTTTGGGATTTTTGTGAAAGACCCTAGTACTGGAGCTACCCTTAAAAATGGGACCTATCAAAAAAAATTTTGGAGAGGAGGTTTATGGCTACAAAGGAAGCATAAGTGCTAAATTTCGTTCAAGTCCCATTTGAATTTCGGGTGTAGGGGAGAATTTTCGAAAAACGCCCTTCTGTCACGCCCACTTTTCCAATTTTTGGAAATCATATTACGTGCCTTTAAAAATGTTCAAATATCAAATTTCATCAAAATATCTGGAAAAACTTCGATTTTAGAGCAGTTTTTGTTGTTTTCGTAACAGACCCTGGTACTGGAGGTACCCCTAAAAATGGTCCGATGGGGTCCATTCTCTAATTTGTTTTTTACTTATGTGCCTGTGAGTACGCATACCAAATTTCGTCAAGATAGCTCAACCTCTTCGATAAGAAAACTGTATACAGACAGATCATTTCTATATATTATATATTTTGTATGGTCAATCTCGACTGGTTTTGGGTGTTACCAAAGAATATGTAATGATATCATTACATATTCTTTGGTGTTACACACAACCGCACAAACACAATATCTGCGCTCGACACAGAGTGTCTCGGGTATAAAAAAAAATTTACTCACTGTGCTAAATAAAGTCAACTCAAATATCTATGGTTTAATGTATTTTAAAAGCTTCCCCTACGTTGGTGGGGAAAGGGGTCCACTTTAAGGGGGGGAGGGGCGTTTCTGTGTGGTTTTGAGCAAAGTAAAGGGTCGTGGGTGACTTCTGGCCACAAATTCGGGTAAAGCATACCAAAAAATATACTGCAGGTTACTGCTATTCTCGAGTATCAAGTGAATATGCCTTTTGGATTAATAGATGTTAAAAATGCCTTTAAAAGGGGCGGGCCACGCCTATTTTTGATAAATTCTAAAAGAGGAAGTAATAAAGTATACTATTGCATCAAAAGTTTTCCAAACTGACGTATTGCTTAGTCAAAAAAAGGCCAGGCTTTTTATTCAGGCTGGAAAAAATAAAAAGCCCAGAATAACGATTATTCAGGCTGGAAAAAATAAAAAGCCCAGAATAACGATTATTCAGGCTGCAAAAAATAAAAAGCCTAGAATAACCATTATTCAGGCTGGATATAATAAACGGAAAAAAATAACGGTTAGTTTTTGACTTAAAAATAAAAATCAAAGATTTAAAAATTATGTCTTGAAATTGAAGTCAAGGATGTGACAATCAAAACTGAGTCATCAATATGTTTGTGCGTCAAGTCGTTGTATTTGCTTTTTTTGTTTAAAGTTTCGCAAATAACTATTATTTTCGGTCCCTGGATAGAACCATTCCCGTAAAGAGAAATTTTAGTGCCAGGGAATTTTTTGTCCGGGTCTCCCTGACAAAAAAGTGTAACCCAAAAAAAAATAAAATATCGCATACTCGGCTTGGAAAAATTTCCTGAACAATTGTGGCCCCTTCACATAGCCCGGGCCCGGGAAAGCCCCCCTTTGCCCCTCTCTTCACGAGCCTGAATATAACTCCTCTGAAAGAAGCTTATACAATGTTGTTCTGAAAGTACAGAAGACTCTGTCGCAATCAAAATGTTTACTGGGACTCTTTGAAGGACTCAAAAATAGTTCTAAGTCAATCGAGATTTTCTCAACACTTCAGATAACGTCTTATCTTAAGCTGTAGACTGAAGTACCTTTTCTGAAGTACAATTTCTGAAGTACTATTTGGCGATAACCAAAAGTCTTAAAAATTCTTCAAGACACTCGATGGCCCAATGGGGCAAACCATTTGTTTTTTTTTTCGAATTATTTCTGCGGAACCTTAAAGAACGGATATAATTTCAAAGGCAATAAATATTGAAGTAAAAAAAAAAGTGTATAAAAGAACAGAAGAAACAACCAACCGACCCGCTAAAATGCGAAAATAGTTTTTCCATTTCGAAAGCAAACCAATTATCATTCAGTGGATTTCGATTCCCATGGTCGCTCGCAGCCGTAGCTGGAGTGTTCGAAAATTTCAAATGACAGAGGAGAGTGCTGGAAGAACACGGAAGGCCAGGCGAACTAAAGGAAAGGAAAGTATAACATTTCTGAAAACGGATATTGAAACTAAACATGCACAAGTTAACAGTTATAAAAATATTGGATAGCGGTGAACGAGAGCAATCGGAATCGACTGCACCACCTCTTTGCTCGAATGAGAATATCAAGAATATACTCGCACTATTCAAGGGAAAGCAGCAAGAAGAGACGAGAAAAAAACAACACTAGAATAAATAAAATGGAACAAAAAAAAAAAAAACAGAAATGGTAGCAATAATAATAGGAATAATATCGGAATAAGAACGCCCTTTTGGCATTTTTAAATTGCTCAAACGCTTACGGTAAATAAGAAAAGTTTCTACAATGAAAAGAAAAAGGATGAGCTGAATAGAATATTGCATGAAGGAATCCTTGTTATTCATGCAAACAATGAAGTCAGTCAGCCAGTCAGTCAGACAGATAGACAAAGGGGCGAACACACGCACCAACAGGCAGGCAGGCAGGCAGGCAGACGGACGGACGGACGGCTGAACATTGAGTAGGCAATCCGGGGAGGCCCTTTGCTCTAAACTTTGAAGCCTTCCGATAATGAATGCATGCAGCGCTATGTATGTCCGTGTGGAAATTTCTTTTTTTTTTATATTTTTTATGCGCATATAAACTTTAAGGAAAGAGTTGTAGAAAACAAAAAATCAAGCTGAGAAATCCAGTCGGACAAAACGTGCGTCAGCTGGTGTCACAGCGAAGCGCAATCGATGTGGAACGCTTGCCTTTTATGGCTTTCAAATATTAATTTCGATAAGAAAAATGGGAAAGGATTTCCTCTTGCATGTTTCTTCTTTTTTTTTCTACCCTTTATGCTGCTTTTCTGCTCGATATCGTGGCAAGTTCTTGATTATTTTTTTTTACTTCTGCGTTTTTTAATGCAAATTTTTTGAATATCTTAAGGCAGTTTGTTCAAAATATGGCGCACATCTCTTACAAGGCAGAAGAAGAAAAGAAAAAGAGAATAAAATACTTGAAAGTTTACGCGTGATTTAAAAACTTGAACGTTCGTTGATACGCATAAAAATCAAGGAGAATCAAAAGGGATGGGTACATATTTATATATCTAAGTATTACAAAACTTCATTTACATACAAACACATATTGAATGTGCGGCCATCACATGTCGTCTAAGGATATTTGAAAAAAAAAAAAAAAAGAATCTCTTCCATCCTTCGAAACGTAATTTGAGCAATTGTGCAGTGAGCTAAGAACTCGTCTCATTGTTCAGAGCTTTTTCCCCCTTCATTTTTTTTTTCTAAAGACTACGAAGGACAATCTTCGCGGCATAGTTGGGTAAGACGCAAAAAAATTCTTTGCGATAAGCCTTGAGCTTAAGTCTCGGCACGTTCAGGACTCTATGTAAAAATTTTCTTTCTTTCTTTCTTTCTTTTTTTTTGTTATACGATATCCTTCTGGGATTCCTGTTTTGGGCTAATGACTTCTGTAGACCTTGTTATGACGTTTTATTTATGGTCCTTGATAACACTTAAAACATTTCGAGCATAGCGTTAAGTAGATTTATGAACATTTTCGCATCTCCAACGGAGAGGATTTATTCTGTAAGGCCTTTCAAACTAATGAGACTAGTGGAAGCTCCCATTTCAAAGAATTATGAAGGGGGAATGATTGATACGCACCTCACAATATGACCCTTAATGTGGGGTAAATGATTGAATTCACCTTTTCAATTAGGTAATTAAGCAAAAAATTGTTTAATCTTTCTCGGAAACCTTTTCACATTATTCTCAGATAGTTTTGAGGTGGCCGTACATAGAAATATGGACATTTCCTTCAAAATATTGGTTTTGTCGCATCCGTATATAGCTAACTGCCCTCGGAACTGCAGAGAAACTTTGATACATTTAAGAAGTCCGCATGAGCTACACGAAAGTATTGAGGAATAAAAATAAATTCGTGAATTCGGGACTTAAAATTATTCACGCAAATGTCGCGATCGTCTGCAAATGCTCATATGATGTCTAGACAGTGAAATTCCTCAGATGTAGAAGTTCTTATAAAGCTTAACCAGTGTATGGGCGTGATAAGGTTAAGGAAGAATAGATGTCAACATATAAATTTGATTTTTTTTTCCTTTATTTGACTTTTATTTTGATGGTACAAACGCTACAAGCCAATTAAATTCATATTTCCCAGTGATAGTCTGATTTGAACAAAAATCTTAAAACTCATAGAAAAAAACTGAAATTTTTCTCCCGCAAATATCTCCATAATCTTTGGTCTTATGAAGAGTGAAAGGGACGAAAAAAATGAAGATTTTTTCCTGTTTTTATTGAAAAGTTCCTCATAAATGAACACCTTCCCTAACTACCCTGTAGAAGATTGGGGTAAATTGGGGCTCTAGCGAGTAGTCCTCGAGTATAGGAAAAAGAACCAGTGCACGAGTATAGAGAGTTTCAGTCCGAGCCCTTGCCTTTGCTAGTAACGTAACATATGAAATGTGCTTGATTGGCCACGTTATCTCTACTTCTACACTACTTCAAGCGCGAGTAGAGATTTTTCAATCACAGCACAATGTTAAAATCGTCAGTTGAATGCATTGTGGGGGAAATTAATGGCGAGTAGTACTGGGGCATTTACGAGTAGACCACTGGAGTACTCCAATCTTCTACAGGGTAATGAGAAATAATGACTTGTGTAACAGTAGGAGAGCAGCCCTGAGAATGAGGGCGAAAGAAATGGAGTTCCTCCCGAATGTAGTTCAAGTCCTATTTGAATTTCAGGAATGTGAGACAATTTTTACAAACGCCCTTTGGCCCCGCTTGGTTTTCCTAATTTTAGGAAATTTCATCTAAACCCGTAGAATATGTTCACATATCAAATTTCATCCGAATATCTCACGAAGTCAGGAGACAAGAACAGTTTTTGTGATTATCATAACAGACCCTTGTACTGGAAGCACCCTTCAAAATGGTCCGAATGGGTCCAACCTCGAACTCGATCCTACTCATATTACCTTCTGAGTTCCGTCAAGAAAGCTCAACCCCTTCGATAAGAAATTTGTATACGGACAGACAGACAGAAAGACGAACTGACGAACAGATGGACAGACTGACAGACGGAAAGACGGACAGACAGACAGACAAACAGACAAACAGACAGACAGAAAGACGAACAGACCGAAAGACAGAGAGACAGAAAGACGAAGGGTTGGTTTAAGGGGGTCTTCTCATTGAAAACCCGTTTTTTGGACCCTTTTTAAAAAAATTCTTATTTGAAAACGCAAAGAATAATTGAAAACTTTTTTTATTTATTGTATTACAAAAGGTTCAAAGTAAATTAAAAAATTTTTTTTGCCTCGATACGTGGGCTGTTCAAAAAGTAATGAGGCTTCAAAGTTGGTGGTGAAAAAAAAATGTGCCGTCACGGCGGCACGATTCCGGGTCTCCGGAGCGTCCGAATGGAAAAAAAAAACGGGGTTATAATCAGTATAGTGTAATTCTCGGGTGAACCTCAAGCTTAATTTTGTGATTTTTTTTGACAAAATTGGCGGCCATTCAAAAAAAAATTTCAATTTCGGGCTTTTTTTTTGTAGTTTAGTGTAAAAAAAAAAATAGTAAAAAATTTTTTAAAATTATGGTCGAAGTTCACCCGAGAATGGTGACAATTCTGCGTCGATTCCACTTTGTTTCATGAAATCGGTTCAGTTGAACTGGAGATATCATGGCCGCCAGTTCGAAAAACGTGGTTTCGAGATAAACGCGTTTAAAGTTTGAAGCAACGCAAAAATTACTCGTTTTAGCGCAGATCTTGCTCGAAAGAAGGCTATATCCTCTAAACTATTTCGAATTTCAAAAAATCCTTTTAGGGGCATATTCACAATACCCAAGCTATAAATAAATGCAAAAAAAAAAAAAAGTCGAAAAAAAGTTGCTCAATGAGAAGACCCCCTTAATCGCATCTCTTGGTGGCGCTAATTATTCCGCTCACA
>JAIPUU010000236.1:0-23401 GCA_020466095.1 Chlorops oryzae
ATACCCAAAGAAATAATTCGTTTAGGTTCAGTTTCTTTTAAACGAAATGCGTTTGGATATTTTCTAAACGACCCTTTTATTTTGGAAATCATGAAAAAGTTCGAAATGAATGCAATTTTCCATTTGCATTAAACTGATATTTTTAAAACTTCATTCGATACAGTCGATGTTTCATTTTGGTCAAACGACTATTTTCTTTTGAAATTCGGGTAAAACCAAATAATTTTTCGCCTTTGAATATACTAAATTGAACTTAAATTAGACATATTTGATTTTCGACTACTGATAGAGAATCGAAAAAGTTCTATCGTCGACAAAAATTTTTAATTTTCCACATACCGATGTACTAGAAAATTAAAAATTTTAGTCGACGATAGAACGGTGCCGTGACTTAACCCCCATGGACTTATCGCCCATGGACGTTATGTCCGTGAGCAAAGCGGACATAAGGCCAAAATTCGGGTTTGGCCTTATGTCCGCCCTGCTCATGGACATAACTCCCATGGGCGATATGACCGATTGGTTTAAAAAATTGCTTTTGTTTTTAAATTTTTATTTAAAAAAATATTTCGATTGTACTTTTTACCGAAGTTCGGCAAAATGGGCATAAGAAAAGTGTCCCGGCTTGTGAATGTCTTTCTTTAAGTGTGTCGCAGCATTCGCGACAAACTTTTGCATGACGGCATGGTTGGAATAAGAGGCTTTTTTGATTTTTGTAGCCACCTAAACGAATTATTTCTTTGGGTATGAAAATAATGTACATAAGTATATTGAAATTTATCAGCCTTGAAACTTAACTTCAACCAAAATTTTCATATTTCCGTTAATTTTATTGAGACGCTCCAATATCATAAATCAGTAACAGCAAAATATACAGTAGAACCCCATTAAGAATATCACTTTGCATTTATTATGCGCTAATTTTCTTCGGGCATTCAAGTTTTTGGCTTTTTCCTGTACGAATATGCGAAAATTGATGAGTAGCCTAAAAATAGCCATAGGCATTCAATTCTTACGAGAGTAAATAGAAAAGCGAATATTTTCTGTTTCTATTTTGCTACGTTGCCAAATTTCAACAAATTCAAACGGTCAGGTGTAATTTATGAATGAACTAGCTGGCACCAAGGCTCGCTCCGCGAGCCTTCGCGCCAGCTTCGTATGACCCGCGCTCGTTTCCTCTCCCGGTACAGGTTGATATTGGGCAAAAGTAATAAAAGTGGTAAAGTAGTATGTTTTTAAATACTCTAGGTTTTTATTCATTCTTTGTGTGAAATTTAAACATTATGCTATAAATTTTTACTTAAACTACTATCGACCAATATTTCCCCCTCGCCCACGGAAACGTGGCATTGTTTTATGTACTTAACTGTGAATATAATACACTTAATATTCACTGAAGTGCGCTTGCTCCCGATTTAAATAAAAATAAATTTTTTTTTATGATTTGAAAGTTTGTTACATTAAAATTTTAAATAGCTTGGTGAATTCGTATTTTTTTCTCAAGCCTACTTTGCTGCTTTTTCATTTTAAATAACCTAGATACCGAGTGCAGTGCAATCTCGGTAAAATTATTCCCCCATTTAATTTAGGGAATAGGTGTTATCTCTCTATCCATCTCTCTATTCATCTATCCATCTATCTATCCATCTATCATCAATCTTTCAACCTATCAATCTGTCAATCAATCAATCTTTCAATACATTTATCCATCAATCTATCAATCTGACATTCTATCAATATGTCAATCTATCAATCTTTCAATATATTTATCCATCAATCTATCAATCTGTCATTCTATCAATCTATCAATCTGTCAATCTATCAATCTATCAATCTTTCAATCTATCGATCTATCAATCTATCAATCTGTCAATCAGTAAATCTATCAATTTCTCAATCTATCAATTTTTCAATATATTTATCCATCAATCTTTCATTCTGTCAATCTGTTTATTTATCAATCTTTCAATCTATCAACCTATCAATCTGTCAATCCTTCAATCTATCAATCTGTAAATATATCAATCAATCAATCTATCAATCAATCAATCTATCAATCTTTCTATATATCAATTCTTAGAACTCACAAAAATGCTGATATCTCACGACACACGCACCAATGTCGCACACGCACCAATGTCGCATACAGCTTAAAACATTCAGGCAGACTTCACCTTTCAAACAAAAAAAACTGCATGCAAATCGGTTCAGCCAGTGCCGAGAAAGTTCAACACAAACACATTTCGCAACATTATTTTATATATATAGATTCCACAATCGCGCCAATTCCTTCCTTCATTTAGCTAAGTTGCCAAGTTTCAGGCGAAAGGGGCATGCGTATTTAATGAATGAATTTCTTATTCGCGCATTCTTCAAATTACTTCCACGTCCTGCGCACACTTTCGAGCTAAGCCAACGTGTCGAATCACGCCCAAACACGCAATCGAGCATGTTGCAGCTCGGTAGCTAATAACCACCGCGTATCATTAGAAACCTTAAGAGATTCGAATCACTACTTTGGAGTCTCTTTATATCTATACTCTTTGCCTATATAATACTGGTATTTGTTTGGTTTTGGATGTTTATCAATAGATGGCGCTGTATTATAGTGTTTTTTAGGCTTATGATGGTATCAATAGATGTCGCTGTATTTTAGTGGTGATACATTCAGTGTGTAGTAATATTGATTTAATTTCTGTTTTGCCAGCAGTGTTGTTTTTAGGTTTTGGACAGTTATCAATAGATGGCGCTGTATTTTAATTCAGTGTGTAGTATCAATGATTTTTTATTTTTTTAACCATACCATATGTCCGTTTTTTCGCTGGACAGTCCGTTTTTTCTAAGCCGATACAGCGGTCATGCGAACACATTTGAAATGGGTCAGTGAATTTAGGCCGCGTGAATTTAGCCCGCCATCAGTTTTCGATCACGGCCTAAATTCATTTTGAAAATGAAATAAGACCGCCGCACAGTGTAACTTCCCCATACATTGCTTGGCCAAAAATATAAGGATTTTCCCTAGAGCAATGAAATTTGGTTGGTGAGCTATGACACTTTGAAAAAGATACATTTTAGTATGAAATTCTTGTTAAAAAAAAAATTGTTCAATTCGTTTTTAGAATTCACAATTTCATACTAAATTTTATCTTTTTCAAAGTGTCATAGCTCACCAACTAATTTGAGAGCTTATCATAAATCATTTTTAATGTAATTAAAAAAATTTTGTTTTTTCAAAGCTAGATGTTGCCTTTGATGAAAAAATTATTATTAGAGTCGTTGTAACTTTGCCAATTTTAATGATATGAGGAAACTTTGTAGAAATTGAGACAAAATGTCCAAGTAGGCGAAAACGTATCTGAGAATAATGATCTCTGGGCAAAAATTTTAGCGCTCGTCGAGACCTTTACAACGACATTCTACACTTGATAATCACACATCAAATAACAGAGATATTGACAAGTAAGGGTGTTATAGTCAGGCGTGCCTGACAATAAAATACCCGACACAGACATACGTGTTCAAATAATTTTTAATATCAAGAGGTGTTTAAGGCAATTAGGGGCCCCATATACCGACTTTTATTGAACTTCTTTATGTAAACTGCCCTTTTGCCACGCCCACTTTTCCAATTTTTTTGATTTGTAATCGAAGGCCTTAATATACGCTCAAATTCTAAGTTTCAGTGGAATATCTCAAAAAAATCCGATTTTGGGGCAGTTTTGAGACCCTAGTACTGGAGGTACCCCTAAAAATGGTCCGATTGGGTCCATTCTCGAACTTGTTCTTACTCATGTCGCCGTGAGCACGCATACCAAATTTTGTCAAGATAGCTCAACTCCTTCGATAAGATAACTGTATACAAACAGACAGACGGACAGACAGACAGAAAATCGAAGTTTTTCAAGATATATTGATGAAATTTGATATTTGAACATGTTCAAAGGCAAGCAATATTATTTCCAAATATTGGAAAAATGGGCGTGGCCGAAAATCGGTTTTCCAACAAGAGTAACAGACCCTTTACTCTTGATTGAACGTTACTTGACCTAACTTATAGAAATCTGTTTTCAATGTATGTATGCATTTAAGTATGTCAATCCCAGCCGGAAAAATTCTCATAAAAGACAAATTCATTAATATTTTCACCAAGAACATCAAGGGGAAAATTTGAGTACTTCTCAATTGCAATGGCATTGCCATCGAGAGAAGGTGCTTTTTATCGCAATTGCAATGGCAGTGTCATCGAGAGGTAATGCTATTCATCGCAATTCCAATGGCACTATCATCGATAGAGGTATCGATACGACGGAGTAGATCTACTCCACTTTCGATGACCAACTCGTGACATATGCTCTTATGACTGCCAATGCCGCTTGTGTGTTAATTTCATTAGAAAGTTGGTGTATAATCAGGAGCAGTCGCGGCTCTATGTCACGCTGAAATCATTGATTGTTTCACCGGGACATTTCCGGCTGGGACATACTTAAATGCATACATACATTGAGAGCGTATGAAAGCAACTAGCCAGTGATGCCAACTTAGGGCTTTTTAGATCTAGCGCATTTAGCGCTTAGCTATTTTTGTTGCGTTCATATCAAATGTGCATACTTATATTGTTGTTGTTATCCTCAACCATTATTGTTTGCGTGCACACTTTTTGTTTCTCAATAAAAGCAATTTTTTAAAACTGTTAATATTATAGATTTAGTGATTTCTAATAAATAAAGATTCAATAAACGTTTTCAAAATTTTATGTTAAATCACTAAGTTTTAGCGTATTTTGCTTCTAAGGAGTTGGCAGCACTGCTTATAATTGTTTGTGTTATTCTATTCTCTTTGTCTTTTACTCTTAACGTACCAAGCACGGAAGCAGCCTTTGCTATGAAACAACAACAAAAACAACGCTGGAATTTGCACATGAAAATTAAGAGCACGAAAAGAGCAAAAATGTGTTTATTGAAAAACTCTTTCGCCGATAAAAGTAGATATAGAAGTCAGATATAGCCCATTTATAATCCCCGCAATAGATTTTGATAATATCTACCATCTGTTAAAATTTCAGCTCAAAAGAAAGTATATAACTAAAGTAGTAATCATTAAACTTTTTGTGCTCGCCTATTAATATATAAGATATATAAATTAATATTTAACAATAAAGAGCAGTCTGAATGCTGGATGGAAGAATCTGGACAGTGTTGTATATTTAATGGAATATCATATAATTAAGTTTGATCTAAATACATAGGAATTAAGAATTGTTCCATAGTATGTTGATAACATATCGAGCTTAGATTTTTAGTTATATTGCACAAGGTATGTACCAATATGGCCCTCCACAAACGATGGTAAGGAAGGTATAAGACGATTCCTTTAACACTGGGATGAATCTTAACATATGATTAAAAACGTGATAGAGGTAACATGGCCATACAATGGGCTCGGAACGGCTAATAATTGTTAAAAAATTGCTCATTGATTATGTCTGACAGTCCAGCAGGGCTGCCAGATGATTTTTGGCTAAAACCGTCACTTTTTAACAGAAAAATCGTCAAAATCGGCATTGAACTTTAAAAAATCGTCAAAAAAACGCAGTTAAAAAAATATGTATTAAAAAGGAAAATTGCCTTTATTGAATTCATTTTTGTACTCAAAAAAAGATAAATAACAGAAGTATGCTTTCAGCGTTTTTAATATTTGTTTGCAACGATAACTTTAACACTGGATGTCATGGGCGTAGCCAGGAATTTTTTTAGGTCTTTTTTCGAGGACAATTTCTCAAAAATCAATGAAAAAACGAGGAAATTTTTTTGAAAAAAAAAGTAGGACACATTTATTAACAATATAATATTGAGAGATACTTTAAAAGTATCATTTTTTGGTTTCTGAAAGTAGAGAAATATCGTTAGTATATGAAATGAATCAAATCGATTTTATAAATTTTTACCATTGATTTCGCGTTTTATAAATAGCAAGGTGTCATTTTTTCGATTTTTTCAAAATCGTCCGACAAATATGAAATCACATTTTTTTTAAAGAAAAATCTTCAGTCCTCAATTAAAAAAAAAGAATTTTTTTTTCCATGTGTAGAAGAAGATATGGAGCTATATATGTAGCTTTTTCGGGAAAATTTATTTTAATTATGTGTCGTTTGCATACAAAGTAATTAATTAACGGGGGTTATGTTGATGTTTTTTCATGTGATTGATAAGTCTCTAAAAAAAAAA
Organism: Chlorops oryzae; assembly: GCA_020466095.1. Lineage (NCBI taxonomy): Eukaryota > Metazoa > Arthropoda > Insecta > Diptera > Chloropidae > Chlorops > Chlorops oryzae. The sequence continues at coordinate 6,225 of JAIPUU010000236.1, forward strand.
ATATAAATATTAAATATATCAATAAGGTTCTGGTCTGTATAGCTTTAAAACCGTCGAAATTCGGAAATGCTCATTTTGGAAATCGTTTGCCACACCCTAAAATAAACTCGATTTAATAGTTAGTCCCCATTTCGGAAAGACCTTCAATTACCTTTCAAAATTCTTTTGGCCCAAGCAAAAAGGACCAATATTATGGAAACTATCAAGGAAAAACGAAATTCCCCATACAAAAAAATCGTGTTTTTTGCCATTTTCAGAGCACGATGCCACCCCTTAAAAACATTTTGTTTTGAAAATCTTTTATATTTTTAATTTTGTCATAATATTAACTTTCGAAAATCAGTTGGCCCACAGAAATTGCTAAGCAAATTTGGCTGTACTGAAGTAAAATATGTAACAATGCAACTGAAGAATTTTACGATGATAATCGGTTAGAAACAAGCAGTTTTGCCTCTCATTTGCACTTTTTATGACATAAAAAAGAGAAGAAGAAGAGAGAGTAAGAAGTTTCCCCCTTATTTTTACTACATTTCCTTTTCAATAAAATTAAGATGATTTGTAAGCTAAAATTAAGATGACTTTCTACTAAATATTTCTTCACTCTTTTCCCCTGTCACTCTCCTTGGTCGACATGCAATTTAAGATGGAAATCCTCTTAAATTTAGGGGACATTTTTCGCTCTGTGCGTTTTTCTGCAATTTTGCGAATTGTCCTCATTTTTATAAAAATTTTCATTGATACTCCTTTTTTTCCGCTTTTTTCCTAAATTGTCCTCGTTTTTTACGAGAATACTCTTTGAAAAGTCCTCGTTGTTTCAGCATTTTCTCCAAATCTCCTCGAGGACAAAGATTAATTTTTTCTTAAAAAACGCAGCATTTTTCGAGGACATTTGGCTTAAGTTGGGGCATTTGCCCCTACCTGCCCCCCTGGCTACGCCCATGCTGGATGTCACCGTTAATGCTGATAAAAATTATAAGTGTTTTCGAAAGGAAACGAAATGACAAAAAACCAGAAGTTTGCGAAAATGGCTGTAATTGTATTGAAAGTGACAGAGTTAGTTTCGAATAATTATAAGAGTGTCATATGGAACCTACAGTGACCCGAAGCCAATTTTCTTAGCAAAAAAAAAAAAAAAAAAGAGTGTCATATATGTCAGTATCTGGTTCAATTTAATTTTTAATAGAGTTTTACATCAAAATCTACGTTATAAAATCCTTTATTAAGGTGCATTCACATGGTGGCTCGCGCCAAAATTTGGCCGAAGTTGCAGCTACCCAGCCGGAAATTTCACTACTTCTGCAGTACTTCCGAAGTGGTGAAAATTCATACTGCGACTACTCGCATTACTAACCCTTATTTCTAATGAAATTTGTTAGAAGATGGCCGCTATTTTCAGTACTTCAAAATTCATGTGTTTAAGGAGTTTATGACCCTAAATCGCATGAAAACTTCATTTGAGAAAAGAGCACATGCTAGCTGGCTGAAATGGATTCAACGTGCATGATTATTTCATTTGAAAATAGAGTATATGATCCTAATACAAATGAAAATTTCATTTGAAAAAAGTAAACGCTACTGGGATCTCGGAGGGAAAGAAACATAATTTTTTTTTATTTTAAAATTTTAAAATTTTGTTTTCTTTCTTAAAAAATTAAAAATATGTTTAAAAATAACGGTAAGGTTCATATTTAAAAATCCTTCAATTGTTTTTTAATGCACTATGAAAGGGCAAGGAATTAATTCTCAAAATGTTTTTCAAACATTTAAATTCAACCGTATGAAAATATGATTTTTAAAAAAGGAGTTTAATTAAAATTTTCAAAATTATTTCGTTTTGAAAGGGATCTTTGAAATGTTTTTAAATTTATGGCCAACGCGGGCACAAAATTGTTTTTTTACAATTTTTCAATAATTGGGTGAAGTCACGAAAGCGTTAAATTCCGGACTGGGGAATTTAAATTAAAAATTCCAATTGACCACCCGGTTATCTACCTGGTTACACACCCCTCAATTATTACCGCAATTGGAAATTTTGTGTTGGCCAGTCCTTATTGCTAAATCGCCATGACGATGGGCATCGAGCTGAGCGAAGTGTCCGGTGAATAAGGGAATTTTTTTGAGATTGTGGTCTAGGTAGAAAAAATGTTGTTTTAAATTTAATTAATTTTTAATTGCCTAAATAATTTTTTAAAAAATAAAAAATAAATAAAAAAATAAAAAATTTAAATAAATAAAAAAAAATTTAAAATAAATAAAAAAAAAAAAATAAATAAAATAAATAAAATAAATAAAATAAATAAAATAAATTAAAATAAATAAAATAAATAAAAAAATAAAATAAATAAAATAAAAAATAAATAAATAAATAAAAAAATAAAATTAATAAAATAAATAAAATAAAAAAATTAATAAAAAAAAAAAAAAATAAAAAATAAAATAATATTTTTTTTTAAAATTTAATTTAATTAAAATATAAATTTTAAATTTATAAATTTTTAAAATTTAAATTAATTTTAAATAAATTTAATTAATTTTAAAAATTTAATTTTTAATAATTAAATATAATAAATTAATTTAAATTTTTAAATAATTTATTATAATAAAATAATTTTTAAATAATATTTTAATTAATTTTTTTACACAAAACATTTGATAAATATGCTTTGTGTTTTTAATTCCACCAACCTTGCACAAAAAGTTTGTTGAATCTAAAAGTTTTTAATTTTTTATTACTTGTAATGGGTTCCCAAAAGTTGTTTTTGGCAATTTTTAATGTGGTTTAAAATTATGCCATTTGCAGGGTGTTAAAATATGAATGGTATGTTTTTTCAAATTATATTAAATTTATACCAAAATTAAGTTGGTTTAAAATAAAGTGAGGTTATTATTATTTTTGACATTTTTTCTTATTTGATAGATTGCCCGATTATATTCAGGATAGTTTGCACTTGTTGACAATAAAACCCCAATAAATGGGTACTCAAATTTAATGGCTTGTGAAATATGGTCAACAAATTTAATTTTAATTTTTAAAATAAATTTTTAACAATTATTTTTACTTTTAATTTTATAAACTTTTTGTGCAGAAAGTGGGAAAAATGAAAAAGGATGGATGGTGAGATTTTGGTAAAAGGAAATTAACGAAATTGTTAAAAAATTTTTAATGTTGTTTTCAATTTTTAATTTTATTTTTATTGCCTTAAATAATTAATAATTAATAAAATAAAAAAAAAATTATAAATAAATTAATAAATAATAAAATAAATTTATAAATATAAAATAAAATAATAAAATAAATAAAATAAATAAAAAATAAATTATTTAATAAATAAATAAATTAAATAAAAAAATTTAAATAAAAAATAAAATAAAAATAAAATAAATATAAAAAAATAATTAAATTATAAACAAACAAAACAAATAAAACGAAAAAAAGTGCAATGTTTGTTTTGGTCTAAAATTCTCACCCTTTTAATTCAAGCACATATAAAGGTGTGCTTGGAAATTGGTAAAGTTTTTAAATTAATCTACAGTGTTTAAAATAAGTGTGTCGAAGTGTCATATTTAGACAAAATCCTTCAATTGTTTTTATCACATGTGCAAATGTGCATCCGTATGGCATTAAATGTTCGAAAGTGTTTGTCAAATCATATGTTTAGTGTCATACGGTATGCACAAATATGATTTTTTAAATGAAGTGATTGTTTAATGAATTTGTTACTACAAATTATTTCGTATTTGCATACAGGATATGCTTTGAAATGTTTATTAATTCCATGTGCCATACGCGTGTGCACAAAAGTGTTGTTGTAATCTAAAAGTTTGTTAATTTTTTAGTTACTTGTGACATGCGCGTATACACCAAAGTTGTTTGTTGGACATATTTTTAAGTGAAATGGTTATAAAATTATGTCGCATTTGTCGAGCGATTTGTGTTAAAATATGATATGGTATGTTTTTATCTGATTACCCTTATATTAAATTTGATTACCAAAATTACAGTGTGGTAATCTATACATATAAAGATCGCAGGTTATCTGTTCATTTGTGACGTTGTGTGGTCTTCATTTTATAGAGCCCGATCATACTACGCATAAATTCTCCCCAAAATCTCATCAGAACCCATAACTTTTTTGAATAAATAAAACTCAGTTTCCATAACTTCTTTGAAAAAATAAAACTCAGTTTGCATTTTCAGTTCACACATATATATATTAAATCAAAAACATTCTTTGAAAACATTTTCAATACTATATTACACATTATATACACATATGGGCATCAGATGAACATGAACCTGAGACGCAGCCCAGAGAAACATACACACGCATCAGATGGAGCCCAATATACAGCCTACGAATACATTCCAAGACAGGCTGGAATTACAAAAAACACAAAGGTTATTAACAACAACAATCGAAATTATAAACACTGTATGAACTAAAAACATTATCCAATACTCACACTCTAAGAAAACCAGGAACGCATATATTGTTGGTGTACTCGCCGGCATAATATGGTAAAACCACCTGATTACCGAAAAGGATATTAACCATGGCATATAAATGCATCTGGAGATGCGACGGTATATGACCAATAGTCAGGTCCACGAGACGATCTCCAACCGTATGGCCTGTAGCCATGCGATGCTGAGAAAGGGATGAATGGGGGCTGTGCATTTCGTAGGTGACATACTCTGCATTGATTAGGAACAACAACGCACAGTTGTTACAAGGCGCCACAAGAATCTGTGGCGCGTCTTGAATAATTTCTTCCACATTTGGGTTATGTTCCATGCTTGAATCTAAAATCGTAACATTAGAAAGAAATTTTATTTTTAAGAGATGTGTAAAATGCTGAGATTGATAGCTAACAAGGGCGCAGTATAATTGTACATAATCAAATGCCGCTAACGACATTCACACGTTATACTTACAACTTTCGATTGGTTTTGTCGCTGTCCGCTAGAAGATGTGAAGGATATCCTTACTACCTGCAGAATGAGTGTAATGAGATAATTTTCTACACAAGTAGGTTAAAAACACTCAGACTGCACTTAGCATCAATACATACAAATTTGTTGGAAAACACTCAGAAACTCCCTCAGAGTAAAAATACATATAAACACTTGACATCTATTGCCAAATATTTTTCATGATAATTACCCATTATAATTCTATTTAAACAATGTCACAGGAACTAAACCCTCAATGCTAAGTTTTAGAGATTCTGCTAAGAAATGTTGTGTAGAACTCAAAAGGGCGAATCAAAAATACTCTCAGATCATCTTCTTGCACCCTCTCATTTTTTACTCCTTATACCTCTCCCGAAAAATAAATACAATATCATCGAGAAACTTGACTCAATTTTTGTGCACTCACAAACTCACACACATAGTTTATACCGTTAGAGTGGAAATGAGATGAAAATCAGCATAGACAGATCATCGCAGTAGGAAATTTCTCATACGATGACTATGCGACAGTCATGATGGGTATAGGGGTGATGCTGGGCTTTGCTGATTGCCAACATTTTAACCTAATCATAAATGCACTTCACCCACAGTCTCAATGCACTTCATCCATAGTCTGAATTCATTCTTTTTCATCTCGGTCCCATCTAGGCTTCCATTTATATTTCTCATTTAGATTTACAATTACTGTTACATTTAAATTAAAATATTTACATATCATTCACAATCTCATTGATTCATAATTTCACTTAAACCATATTTCATTTACTACTCCATTTAGCACCTCATCTGACCAAAATTTTACTTAACATTCTCACTCATGACCTCAATCGATTCATAATTTCATTCAAACCTTATCGCCCATTTACGGCTTCATTCGAACAATTTTAACCTCATTTAGATTTATTATACGCTAGACGGTTTTTTTTGGATATGTCGAGATCGACTCGGAAATCATTCCAATGGTTTAGATGATGAAATTTACTCAAATCCGGAGATCCATGTTCCATCTGTAGCCAATAATTGACCAGCAATTTTTTTCCCCAATAACATACGGTAGAGTCTACCCGAAAATCGGACTCAAAGTCGTATTCCATATATTCCTAAAAAAATAGCACCCTGTAACGGAAAAGAGACCACAAGCTATAAACGGTTTAAAATAATTATAATCATAACTTATCTGATTATCTTATAATGATGCGGAGTTGAGTTATCCGTGGCATGTTCATGGCCGGCTTGGGTAGCAATCCTAGAATCCGAATCTCTCTGGAACATGACAAAAATTTCAAGGGAATTCACCTGAAAATTTATCAAATATTAAAAACATCCTCTTATATCAAAGTTAATTAAGTAATAAATAATTAATTTCCAACCCCTGATATACTTACATTGGAACACCCGAGATTAATAAACCGATGAGTTGTAATGAGGCTTATACTGCATTAACAATTCTTGAACGATGCATGACATTGGCTGGAGTCGTGGAGTACATTGTATTTACTTAGTTCCTGAAAAGAGAAAATTTAAAAGACATTCAATTAAAAGACATTTTGGCCAAATTTAAAAGACATCCATTTTTCGGAAGATGATAAAATAAATTAATAAAATAAATAAAATTAATAAACAAACAAAACAAATAAAACGAATAAAATAAGTGCATTTGTTTGTTTTGGGCTAAAATTCTCACCAACTTTTAATTCAAGCACATATAAAGGTGTGCTTGGAAATCGTATAAATTATTTCAAAATTATATCTAGAGTGTTTAAAATAAGTGTGTCGAAGTGTCATATTTAGGCAAAATCCTTCAATTGTTTTATATGCACATATGCAAAGGTGCATACGCGATATGGCATTAAGTGTCTCAAAAGTATTTTTCAAATCATATGTTAAGTGTCATACGCGTATGCACAAATATGATTTGTTAAAAGTGAAGTGATTGTTTAACATACAGGATATGGTTTGAAATGTTTATTAAATTCTATGTGCCATACGCGTGTGCACAAAAGTGTTGTTGTAATTTAAAAAGTTTGTTAAATGTTTCAGTTATATGTGACATGCGCGTATACACCAAAATTGTTTTGTTTGACATATTTTTAAGTGAAATGTTTATAAAATTATGTCGCATTTGTCAAGCGATTTGTGTTGAAATATGATATGGTATCTTTTATCTGATTACCCATATATTAAATTAGATTACCAAAATTTCAGTGTGGTAATCTATACATATAAAGATCGCAGGTTATTTACTCATTTTGTGACGTTGTGTGGTCTTCATTTGTATAGATTGCCCGATCATACTACTGGTGATCGTGGGTGAGAGTTTGGAATATAATTGGGATTTCAGCCGCCCACGAGCGCTTGTTATGTTTTGATCGCGAGCGAATGCTTGTGATGTTGTATTCGCTCGCGAACGATTTTTAACATTTCTATTGGGACATTTTATACAGGATTTTTTAGGGTTTGAGGGATGAAAATTTATTGCGACCGTGATGAACGCATTAACACAAGTATTCGTGAGCGAATATTGGAGCAAATTTAGGACTTCGATTGCTCACGAATGCTTGCAACATTCTTATTTATTCGTAAGCGAGTGTTTGGGGTTTTATTCACTTGCGAACATTTCTAATATCTTACATTTTACAATCATTCGTAGGCGAATGTTTGTAGTGCCTTATTCGTTCGCGAGCATTTTTAATATTTTATATTTTTAATATTTTATCGCGAGCATTTTAATATTTTATAATTTATTATTTATTCGGAAGATAATAACATAACAATTGTTCGGGAGATCGTGAATTTTTGAGGGATGAAAATTTGTTTGCGTTCGCCCACGAATAATTGGGGTGAACGCTCACGAATATGCGCTTGAAATTCATTCGGCACAATGCGCGGAATTTGAAATTAAAAATTACCAATTGACCACCTGGACATTACCTGTACCTGGTACACATCCCCTCACATTATTAGCCGCGAATCTGAAGATTAATTATGTTGGCCAGCCCTTCAGTTCGACTACCATGCGACGCATGGTGAAATGTTTATAAAATTATGTCTCATTTGTCAAGCGATTTGTGTTGAAATATGATATGGTATGTTTTATCTGATTACCCATATATTAAATTAGATTACCAAAATTTCAGTGTGGTAATCTATACATATAAAGATCGCAGGTTATCTATTCATTTTGTGACGTTGTGTGGTCTTCATTTGTATAGATTGCCCGATCATACTACGCATAAATTCTCCCCAAAATCTCATCAGAACCCATAACTTTTTTGAATAAATAAAGCTCAGTTTCCATAACTTCTTTGAAAAAATAAAACTCAGTTTGCATTTTCAGTTCACACATATATTAATATTAAATCAAAAACATTCTTTGAAAACATTTTCAATACTATATTACACATTATATACACATATGGGCATCAGATGAACATGAACCTGATACGCAGCCCAGAGAAACATACACACGCATCAGATGGAGCCCATTATACAGCCTACGAATACATTCCAAGACAGGCTGGAATTACAAAAAACACATAGGTTATTAACAACAACAATCGAAATTATAAACACTGGATGAACTAAAAACATTATCCAATACTCACACTCTAAGAAAACCAGGAACGCATATATTGTTGGTGGTATCTCGCCGGCATAATATGGTTAAACCACCTGATTACCGAAAAGGATATTAACCATGGCATATAAATGCATCTGGAGATGCGACGGTATATGACCAATAGTCAGGTCCACGAGACGATCTCCAACCGTATGGCCTGTAGCCATGCGATGCTGAGAAAGGGATGAATGGGGGCTGTGCAATTCGTAGGTGACATTACTCTGCATTGATTAGGAACAACAACGCGCAGTCGTTGCAAGGCGCCACAAGAATCTGTGGCGTGTCTTGAATGGTTTCATCCATATCCGGGTTATGTTCCATGCTTGAATCTAAAATCGTAACATTAGAAAGAAATTTTATTTTTAAGAGATGTGTAAAATGCTGAGATTGATAGCTAACAAGGGCGCAGTATAATTGTACATAATCAAATGCCGCTAACGACATTCACACGTTATACTTACAACTTTCGATTGTTTTGTCGCTGTCCGCTAGAAGATGTGAAGGATATCCTTACTACCTGCAGAATGAGTGTAATGAGATAATTTTCTACACAAGTAGGTTAAAAACACTCAGACTGCACTTAGCATCAATACATACAAATTTGTTGGAAAACACTCAGAAACTCTCTCAGAGTAAAAATACATATAAACACTTGACATCTATTGCCAAATAATTCTTCATGATAATTATCTATTATTAATCCTACTTAAACAAAGTTATAGGAACTATACCCTCAATGCTAAGTTTTAAAGATTCTGCTAAGAAATTTGTATAAAAGAAATTTGTATAAAACCATAAAAAACGAATCAAAAATACTCTCAGATCACTTACTCGCACCCTCTCATTTTTGCTCCTTATGCCTCTCACGCAAAATAAACACAATATCATCGAGAAACTCGACTCAATTTTTATGCACTCACAAATTTTTATACACTCACAAACTCACACACGTAGTTTATACCGTTAGAGTGGAAAGGAGATGAAAATCAGCATAGACAGATCATCGCAGTAGGAAATTCTCATACGATGACTATGTAACAGTCATGATGGATATAGGGGTGATGCTAAGCTTTACTATTTGCCAACATTTTAGCCAAAACATTTCAGCCAAAAAACATAAGAGCAAGCCGACTCACGGATATACCTTTAGGAACCAATACATAAAATCTTATAGTCCCTAATATAGTGTATGAGGTTTCCTGTTGGGTACCTATTAACATCACATATTTTGTATGAAACTGCAGGGTTACGATTTATATTTCTACGCTGCTCTGTTGTCAAGAGTTTTTGCCGCACATTGTACGTTCTTCCAATTATATTTGAAATCATTTATTGCGTTTTCTTTCTGTCATATTCTCCCTTAAAGTTTATTAATCTCAAACCCAATTCACGCATCTCTTCTTCTACTGCTACCCAATTCAAAGAGTATTAATATACATAAGAGCAGAAAAACGTACTCTATGGCAAATCCCATTTTTCACTCATTCTCGATGCTGGCCTCCGCATTACGATACACTATGCTTTGAAAACTGAAACGCTCACAAAGCATGAAATCGAGGAAAGAAAGACACCAAATGTAGGAATTGATAGAAAGGATCAAAACAAAACGAAAATCTGACTTCTCGCTTTTACGCATTGAGAAACGGTTTTCATGTCTTATAGTTTTTCGGCGCTGTGCTGTTATTCTTTCGATTGCGTGCCTTACTTATGCGCATATATGAGTTTGTGTGTGCGCCAATGTACATACGTACGTTTGATTTGGCCGTTGTGTGCCTTTGCAAATTTCAGCCGCTGAAAAAATCATAAATCGTTTTTCGAGTCGCTCGTTTATGTTGTTTTCCTGTTTCTACGGACCAATGCAAAGTCACTACCGTATGGTTCTGTAGGGTGACTTGCGCGGCGCTAAATGCGAAAAAGTCAAGCCTGGTCGCTTTGATTACCTTTTTGTAACATTATGTGCTATTTTTTTTAGTTTTAATTCGACCCTTTTTATATTTTAATTCTATTTACTTAAATATTTTTTCGGGCTTAGGATCCAAACATTTCTATTACGAAATGTTAATTTTTAGCAATCGAAAAAAATATTTTTTCTGATGTTTTTCTGAGCTAATGTAATTTTACTTTTGATATTAAAAATTATATAATCTACAAGTCTTTAAAATCTCTTTTAAATTTATCCTCTGCTGAAATTGGTATTTTCAGTGTAAAAAACCCCTTTAGGTGGGGCTAAATTAAAAATCAATTTTACAAGACTTTTTGATTTGCCTTTTCATTGAAATTTTTCAATAAATTTAAGGATTTTTGTGAATATACCAAAATATTTAAAATTAAATGTAAGAAAAAAAGTTGAAGTAAAACAAAATTGAAATTTTCAAAATCTTTTTTTGGGTCTTCAACGGACAATGTATTAGGTGTAGTAAAAAGAAATCCATTATTTTTCCAATAGATGGCGTTATTTATCTGCATCTCGCGTTGTATAAGTCCGACTGTTCCGCTAGGGGGCATTAGAAAGATGACAGTTCCTACAAAAAAGCTTTTTTGACACTTTTTTGATTGATTGATTCAGTTTTGTTTGAGAGCTTGTCAAAGATGGACATCAGCAAAGGAAAAATTCGCTACATTTTACAGTTTTTTCTTCGATAAGGGAGAAAACGTAAGCCAGGCGGCTGAAAATGTGAATAGCGTTTATGGACCTGATACTGTAACAGCCAATCATGCGCAATTTTGGTTTCGTCGATTCCGTTCCGGTAACTTCGATGTCAAGGATGCACCACGCACGGAAGGCCAATTGTCGAAAATGTCGATAAAATCATGGAAATTATCGAGTCCGACCGTCATGTTAGCACTGTTTCGATTGCAAAAGAGCTAAAAATTGCACAAAAAACCGTTTGGAACCATTTGAATAAGGCTGGATACACAAAGAAGCTCGATGTTGGGTCCACACGAGTTAACGCAAAAAAACCTCATAGACCGAATTTCCATCTGCGAATCGCTGCTGAACCGCAACAAAATCGACCCATTTCTGAAGCGGTTGGTGACTGGTGATGAAAAGTGGGTCACTTACGACAACGTCAAGCGAAAACGGTCGTGGTCGAAACACGGTGAACCGGCGGAAACGGTGGCCAAGCCAGGATTGACGGCCAGGAAGGTTTTGCTGTGTGTTTGGTGGGATTGGAAGGGAATTATCTACTAGAAGCTGCTCCCATACGGCAAAACTCTTAACTCGGAACTCTACTGTCAACAATTGGACCGTCTGAAGGAAGCAATCGCCCTTAAGCGCCAGCTTTGGCCAATAGGAGAGGAATTGTGTTCCATCAGGACAACGCCAGGCCACACACATCGATAGTGACTCGCCAGAAGCTCCGGGAGTTTGGTTGGGAGGTTCTTCTGCATCCACCTTATAGTCCGGACCTGGCACCAATGATTACCCTTTTCCTGTCCATGGCGAACAATTTTGCTGGTGAAACATTCGCTTCAAGAGAGGCTTCTGAAATTCGACTGTCTCAATTTTTTGCTAATGGAACGAGGGCTTCTATGAAGAGGCATATGAAATTACCTTTAAAATGGCAACAAGTTATCGAACAAAACGGCGCATATTTGCCTAAATCGGGTATTCAACTATCTTAAATAAAGCCCTCAATTTAATGCAAAAATAATGGATTTCTTTTTACTACACCTAATATTTGCACCATCGAATGTAAACAAGCAAAATCATTCGATTTTAAAACATACAAGCATTGTTATGCTCATACATATAGAACTTCTTTTTCCTTCCCACGTCCTTCCTTGGACGAATTTTGCTCATTTCAATCAATGCTATTAAAAAAAATTCAAAAGAATGATACAGTGTGCAAATACGATTCTCTTCCTTTCAGTTTATAAAAAAATTTTCATGAACTATAATTTATGAATATAAAATTCAGCAAAATAGCTTTCTTAATGTCTAGCAACAAATTGATAAGATTTCAATTTTTATTTTATATAAAATTATATCAATAATCACCCCTATTATGATTGTCGACTACTGATAGAGAATCGAAAAAGTTCTATCGTCGACTAAATTTTTTCATTTTCTAGTATGTGGAAAATTAAAAATTTTTGTCGATGATAGAACTTTTTCGATTCTCTATCAGTAGTCGACAATCATAATAGGGCTGAATAAGTAAAATAGAACTTGTCTGAAGAAAGATTTGAAATAGTCAAATATGCACACTGTTCGGCTATTTTTTCTTTGTATCGTCAAGCATAGTGCGGGAGCTAGCACGGGTTTTACCCTCCTCATAAGCGCCGCATTCCAAATGTATCTTAAAAGACGGGGTTTTACTCGTACATCACAAAAATCGTTTGCTGCCACCTCAGAGAGGTGGCATAAGGGTCGAAAATTGACCCCAATGGGTCAAAAAATGGCCAAAAAAGCGCGATCTGCCCGCGGTTGAAATTTTGCTGAGTGGTAGATAAATGGCTAACTAAGCGAAAAATCATTTGCTGCCACCTGTGGGGGTGGCGAAGTCTTGCTGCCAATCGATTGAAGTTGCAAAATTTTAGGGGTCAACCCTCCTATAAGCGCCGCGCTTGAAATTTTGGATTCAGTTAGGGAATATACTCACTAACACGAAAATCATTTGCTGCCACCTGTGGGAGGTGGCGAAGTCTTGCTGCCAGGCCGATAAAGTCCGCGGCGCCAAGCGAATGAACAAGTTTGCAACTGAAGTCTCTTCGCAGACACTTCTGTTATAAATAGCGCAAAGACTTAAGACACGAGCTGTAAAAATGTGACATAATTTAAATGGTTTTCCTAAAAACGCAGAGCAGATTATATAAGTTTCTGGTATCAATCAACCAAGTTTTAAGTTTGGTTTGAATCCGATAACGTTTAATGACCTCGCAAGTCGATCAAAGTTAAAAAATTCTGAACAAATTCCAAGTAAAGCAAGCAACGTATCGCCTCAGCTTGTGTACGTATGTATGTGTGTAGCATTGTACAGAATGCGTTGCACAGTGGGAAAGAGTAGAAGGAGTAGTGGATACTTTCGGTTCTTGAATAAGTATCACAGATAGAGGTTTAAAATTATATCATTATTTTACATTTACTTACATTTATTTACATTAGACTTGTTTTTATGGTAATTAATATGCAATAATAATAAAATAATAAAAAAGAAGGAATGAAAAAATGAAGCATAGACAATCAAATTCAAAAACGTCAATCAAATCGCCTCACTGTCGAAATCATCCTCGTCATCAGTCGTACTTTTAAGGTCATTTTCACCATTGTCAGGTTGAATCAGGACGTCTTGTACAAGTCGAGGCATTGTTCTCCTTCAAACCAAACAAACTTGTACTCTCCCTCTTCTTCTTTCCACCCATATTGTAATGGATGAATGTTTGGTTTGTTAAAGAATGGGCCCCCTTTCCATGTACAAGCTATGTATGCTGTTTTAAAAATGCTGCCATAGCACAGACTTGCAGGGGGGCAAAGATGATGCGTCGCAATTGTTTTATAGCCATTGAATGAAGTATTTAATTTTTTTTTTATATATTATTTTAAGGTATTACAAGAAGATTAAAATTAAAAAATAAAAGTTTAGTTTTCGTATAAGTATCGTTATTTTATTATGCATTAAAAAAATGCATATGAGCGACCCTATTGTTTTGTCCACAACTGCAGGCGCGCAGCCAGGATTTCAATTTGGGGGGGGTTCGCAGAAAATTTTTCTAAATATTCTTTGTTTTTATTTTCGAAAAAAGCTTACAAAATATATAATTAAAATATATTTACATAAATATATTACATTTTTATAAGGTGTACAAAGTAAAAAAAGTATTTTCGAAGGAACTTATTCAATTTAAAGTGCAATGTTAAGTCTGCGCTTGCTTTCAGCAAGTTTTATTAGTATGTCCTCTACACTGGGAGTAAGATCTCGATGGACGTGGAGGAGTGCTAAGGCATTTAACCTCTGTTCTGTCATTGTAGATCTAAGATAAGTTTTGAGTCGGCGGAGAGTTGAAAACGATCTCTCATTTTCACATGTGGTTATTGAAGAGTAGCCAAAATAGTTAATAAAAATAAAAATATTTGGTAAAATATCTTTTTTACAAAATTTTATAGCGTCAAACACTGTTTTTGGTCTTTCATTTTTTTCTAAATTATTAATTAATTTATACCAAATAGTGAGCTCCATTTTTGAATCATCAAAATTTCCCTCTAAATCATCTTATAAAACTGAAAGAGTTTTTTTAAATTTGTCTAAAAAATCATCAACTTTTGCAGTATCGCTTTGAGGAAATAAAACTTGAAAACCAAGAAGAATATCCTTGTGTTTTGAAAAGCGATTGGTTAAGTTGACAATAAATGCATCCACAAAAGGTAAATAAAGGGAAATACGATAATAATATTCAACACTTTTAGTATGAAAATGTGCTTCGTGGTCCTGAGAATGTGCGAGCCTAGGTTTTTGCAAAATAAGTCCGCTTGATAAAGCTTGCTTCTCAGCGTTTTTAAACAATTTCTGAAATTCTTCCTCAGCGTTACTTCTTAAGGTTTGAATATTCTCTAAGCATATATCTGCTAGGACAACAGCATATTTGAGATCAATGTTTCTACCTTGTAAATATTTACATAGAACAAATGTGTAACTAAAAACTTGGTTTATACAATGAAGAGATATAAGAAATTCGCCTTTTTGTAAGGCACATTTTAATAAATTAGACTGACTTGACACATTTTGATCATTCCAGAGGAAATTCGGTCAAGAACTAAAATTATTGCATCATAAAAACTTAATAAAAGAGTTTGTAGGACGGCGATGTAGAAATGTAAGCTGTGTGGTGTATTTTTTCCTTAAATTTGGGGGGGTTTGAACCCCCAAAAATCCCCCCCTGGCTGCGCGCCTGCACAACTGTATATAATATTATAAATATTTTTTTCTCGAATTCGTCTCGAAATCTTTACGAGTTCGTCTTCGTTACTGTGCTTATTGGGTTTTAAACAATCACTAATATTACCTTGCAATTGATTCTGCAGGTCCTGGAGGATTTTCACACGTCCATAGTTTTTCTTTATATTTCTTATTGACAGCAAGAAATTTGGAGTAGCAATTGCTATGGAATCCAACTTCTTCGCTCTTAGCGTCAGGAAGCTGGACGTCGCACAGTGGTTCAGAATATCAGTGGGTCGGCCAAAAATGCCTAATATCGATGTCCAAATATGCAAAATCGTGGTATGCTACTTGAATCAGAATACCTTAAGGGTAAGATTCCCAAAGTTTTAGTTTAATTGTCTAATAATTGTGGGAGTGGCTGATTAACAAACTTTGCACTTTTCGATTTCCTTAAAAATATATTCAAAATGATATATTTAGCGTATTTTAGTAGCTCATATCTTACACAAAGATGGCTGCATTAACATAAGTTTTTTTATAATAAATTTGTAACACGTGCCATTTCATAAAATTTATTTAGTAATATTATGCAGTAAGCAAAAAGTGTTTTTATAATAATTTTTCAAATACTCTCATTTTACATACTTTTCTAACTTTGCAAGAGTAGAACTTTTTTGCATCAAAAAGCATCAAAACAAAACTATTTTTATTTGAAAGCCAAAGCAATATTATTTTCAAAAATGTATACTTTATTGCCAACAACTGCCCACATCATAGCGAAGTTTGCCATTATGCATAAAAAGAGGTGGCATTCCGCATAAACGAATATAAAAGGGTCTGATACGAAAATCACAAAAACTGCTCTAAAATCGAAGTCCTTCAAGATATTTTGGTAAAATTTGTTATTTGAACATGTTTAAAGGCAAGTAATATGATTTCAAAAAATTGGAAAAGTGGGCGTGGCATAAGGGCGTTTTTCGAAAATTGTCTCCTACACCCGAAATACCGATAGGACTTGAACGAAAGTTGGCACGTATGCTTCCTTTGTAGCCAGTGACTTCCTTCCCTTTAGATCGCCTAATATTAAGGGTACCTCTAGTACTAGGGTCTGTGACAAAAATCCCAAAAATGTCTAAAAAGCGGACTTTATTGAAATATTATAATGGAACTTAGAATTTGAGCGTATATTTAAGCCTCCGAATATAATTCGAAAAAAAAAAAAAATATGGAAAAGTAGGTGCGGCAGAGGGGCGGTTTACATAAAGAAATTTAACAAAAGTCGGTATATGGGGCCCCTTATGTCCTTAAACACCTCTTGATATTAGAAATTATTTGAACATGTGTGTCTGTGTCGGGTATTCTATTGTCAGGCTGGCCTGACTATAACACCCTTACTTGTTCAAGTTATTTTGATGAAATTTTGTGTTTGAATATAGTTTATTGTAATTTTTTGAAATCTTAAAAGTGGGCTTGGCAAAAGATCGGCTTTCGAAAATTGCCTCCATAGACCACAATTGCAATGGGAATCGAGCAAAAGCTGGGATTTCAGGTCCTTTTGAAATCACAAAAATCTCGTCAGTTTATTCTTGGTCAGTTTATTTTGAACAGGACCTGTAGCACTATGGTCCAATACAAAATTTTCAAAACCTGCTCCAACACCAGAGATTTTCAGTTTTAAATTACCAGTATCCCCAAAACAATA